>JASAOG010000197.1:1167500-1341213 GCA_030265305.1 Biomphalaria pfeifferi | reverse complement strand
ATGTCTGAAGCCTCCTCCCACCTGGTGTCCACTGTTTTGAGGTCCTCCATGAAGGTGTGTCGCCAAGTAATACGAGGGCGTCCCTGTTTGCGCTTTCCTTGTTTTGGCTTCCATGTTATCGCAACTCTTGGTGTGCGTAATTCATTTTGACGTAGAGCATGTCCCGCAAACCTCATGCGACGCTCAGTCACAACCTCACCAAGTGTTCGACTCCCAGTTCGGCATAGGATTTCCTTGTTTGAGACCCGATCTGTGTAACTGACTCCCAAAATCCGTCTCAGCCATCTCTGTTGAGCCACATTTAGTCTTTTCTTAATTTTGACAGATGACTTTCACGTCTCACATGCATATGTAGCAGTTGGAATGACGATTGTGTTGAGAAGGTGTATTTTTGTCTCGAGTCCAATGGCTTGGCTAGTCCAAATAGGCTGCAGCCTTTGGAAAATGCTCCCTGCCTTTCCTATTCGGCACTCTACATCATGGTAAGCATCTCCATCATTTGTTATGATGCTGCCAAGGTACGTGAACTTGTCCAGCTCTTCAAGCTTTGACTCGCCAAGTCTGACGGGGACACCCTTTGCCTTATATCCCACTCGCATAATTTTAGTCTTATCCAAGTTTATGCGGAGGCCAATTTTGGGTGCCTCTCTGTCTATGCTCTCCGTCATTTCTTGAATGCATTTATTTGTAGCCCCGAGTAGTGCAACATCATCAGCAAAGTCCAAGTCCGTCAATCGGAGCTGTTCATGCCATGGAATACCAAAGGCAGTCTGGTTCATTGCTCTCCTCATTATGTAGTCGATGGCTAGGAGGAAAAGGAAGGGAGATAAGATGCACCCCTGTCTCACACCTGTCTCGATTGTAAAAAAACTCTGTTGTTCCCTCTTCTGTTTTAATGCAGCAACTAGATTGACTGTAAAGGTGTCGTAGGATCTGGACGAATTTTTCTGGGATACCGTATTCTCTAACTATTTTCCATAGTGATTCTCGGTGGATACTATCAAACGCTTTTTTGAAGTCCACGAAACTGATCGTTAGCCGTTGTTGGTACTCAAGACTTTGTTCTATGATATTTCGTAGAACGAAAATCTGCTCTGTACATGATCTGCCTCTTCGGAAACCTGCTTGTTCTTCTCTGAGCCTTTCATCTACAGACTGTTGAAGCCGTCTCAACAAAACAGTGCTGAAAACTTTGCCCGGGACAGAGAGGAGAGTAATGCCCCTCCAGTTGTTGCAGTCTGCCAAGTTGCCCTTTTTTGGAAGCTTTACAATCACTCCCTTTTGCCAGTCCTCTGGGACTTTTGAAGTTCGCCAACAGAGATTTAAAAGATCTGTCATTCTGTTAACAATGCACTGACCCCATATTTTAGCATTTCTGCTGATATCATGTCTAGCCCTGGTGCTTTGTTATTCTTTAACACTGCAATGGTCATGGTAACCTCCTCAGCAGTTATTGGGTCTGTCTTGACCTTGAGATCATTGTCTGGAGAGGGGTCCTTGAATATGTAAGTTTGGTCTGGCGACAGTTGGTTAAGGGTCTCTTTAAAGTGCTCTACCCATCTTGCATCCTGGTCTTCTTTCGTTAACAAAGTTTTGCCTTGCTTGTCTTTTATCGGTGCCCCATGTCCACTTTTTGCTCCAGTGAGATCTCGGACAATACGATGGAGGGTTTTTGTGTCATTTCTGCTTGCAGCTGCTTGTGCCTCTTGTCCCTTCTGCTCAATCCAGTCCCGTTTATCTCGCCGACAACTTCTCTTTACTTTCAGATCTGCTTCCCTATAGGCTTCTTCCGCTAGGCTGCGATCCTGTGTTTCATTTTTCTGATCTCGTCTACGTTTGGCCTCTTTCCTCTCATCTATCAATTTCCATGTTCTGTCTTGTATCCACCGTTCCTTGTATGAACCTCGCCTCCTTCCGATAACTTCTTCCGCGCACCCAATAGTGGTATCTTTGAAGTTGGCCCACTCTTCTTCAAGGGTCAATATATCTGCAAGAGCCTCAAAGCGGTTCGTAAGTTTCAATTGGAACACCGCTGCAGTATTGCCGTCTTTAAGCTTCTCTACATTAAATGGGCGGGGTCGTGTGGCTCGTTTTGGTTGGTGTTTCAATCGGAGCTTACATTTGCCACTGACAAGGTAGTGGTCTGAGCCGATATCCGCTCCTCTGCGGGTCCGCACGTCTAACAGAGATGACCTCCATCGTTTGGAGATGCAAATGTAATCTATCTCGTTGAAGGTTTCTCCATTTGGTGATCGCCATGTTTTTTTGTGCATTTGTTTGTGCTTAAAATATGTGTTTCCAATTGAAAGGCTGTTGGATGCACATAGAGAAATCAAGCGCTCGCCATTATCACTGATGTTTTCTGCAGAGCCATACGGTCCCATTACATATTCAAAGCCAGTTCGGTTGGGATTGATTTTGGCGTTAAAGTCTCCCATCATTAGAATTAGGTCGTGAGTAGGTGTTTCATCAAGAGTGGTTTGTAGTTGGTTATAGAAACTATCTTTGATGGTATCTTCTGCATCCTCTGTAGGGGCATATGCTTGGATGGTAGTGACTTTGATTAGCTTTGTTTGGAGTCGAGCTGTAATGATGCGGTCACTGACCGGCTTCCAAGCAATTAGCGCTGAAGCTGCTATTTTAGACATGGATATAACAGAGAAGTTAAATAAGCTGAATCTAAAACTGCAAGGAAAGGGAAACATAGCCTATGTTATGGTAGAAGAACTGGTTTGTTCTGAATAAAAATTAATTCTTTTTACAGAAGATATTCAGAGCGGTAAGTTACTTCATTTTCAATTTTCAATAAAGCAGTATCGCTATAAAATCAGTGCAACTTTTGACACGAATTACTTAAGCACGGTTATAAAAAAAAATCAAAAATAAATTTCTTGACAGATTTGAGGAGTTCAAAACGAACAAAACCATTCAAGCATTCCTGGTACACCATCTTAACACAAATAGTAACGAAATCTATATAAACGTATATGAACTTAATACTGGATCATATGCATTTGCTCGATTTAAAACGTAATGCTTGTGGGGTAGAAAAATAACAGAGTTAAAAAAGCAAGTTGGAAGTGTTGAAGGTCCAGAAATGTAGGTACGTAACGCAACAAAAAAGGAATGCCGCGAGTTGGTTCTGCGCATGGATTCCAGATTTCTATAAAGTGTGGTGAAGAAAGGGACATTTGGAATGCTGACTACCTTAGGGTCGACATATCCGTGCTAGCAAGCGTTCTCTTGTTGGAAATATAATTAAAAGAAAAGTATGAAGCCAACTAACAAATGAAAATTTAGAGCCTTATCTTATTTCGTCATAAGTACCTCACTAGTAGAGTAGTCATCACGTCGGACCGCGGAGGCGTGAGTCACGAGTTTGAATTCAGGTCGTTCCAATTTTTTTTTTGTTTTGTTTTGTACATGCCTTTAGAAACCAATTACGGTAAAATCCATCAAGATATCTCTTTCTTTCTCCCCCCCCCCCCCCCCATTTTTTTTTCTTATTTTACCTACTTGTCCAGACAAGTCATAGGTTCATAGCGCATTGAGAATTCGTAAAGCATGAAATAGCGTCAAACAAAAACAAGAGATAAAAATATTATCAGTGGCACAGATTTATTGCACAAATTTAATGAAATGACTGATCTAAACTAGAATTCATACAATGACACTTCGTATACGCTATGTGTTGTTGCTTTTAAGTATTATTTAGTTTTTTCTTGTTTTATAGGTTTAAGTCAATTATCCATTTTACTTTCGTTAGTTGTTCCTTCCACGTTGAGATAAACCCTGCGTGTTTCGCCATTGTGTTTTACTTTATAAACAGCTCACCGCGCCACTCGGGTTGCGGCTGTGTGTGTACACTGGCATTACTCTAACAAGATTTTCATACCGAGGGAGCTGAAACTGGCTTACACGTTTCAAAAATTCTTAATCGGAACATAATCGGAAAGTAATCGGAACGTAATCCTGTCTGCTCATTCTTGTTATATACAAGCGTGTCTATTTTTATTGTTCGAGCTCTCCTGTGGCATTGGTATTAGAAGAGAACAAGTTGCAGGAAAAAAACCGCAAGATTAAAAACGTGTACAGGGTTGTAGGGCTGGATGAACGACAAGGCCTCATCTTTAAGACTAAGACTAAGACTAAAACTAAGACTAAGACAGACAAAGACTAACACTAAGATTAAGACTAACACTAAGACTAAGACTAAGACTAAGACTGCTTTATTGATCCTTATGGAAATTCTTTATGGTTACAAGGACTCTTTTCTCATATAAAGACAACACAACAGAAACATTCACATAAATAGAACAGACACAACACAAAGAGTTCATTGAGCGACTACACACAGACATCTTGATCCTTTTCATGTTTTCTGGTCAACGAGTGGCGTTGATACAGTCTGACACGAGTGGCGTTGATACCGTCTGACACGAGTGGCGTTGATACCGTCTGACACGAGTGGCGTTGATACAGTCTGACACGAGTGGCGTTGATACAGTCTGTCATGAGTGGCGTTGATACCGTCTGACACGAATGGCGTTGATACCGTCTGACACGAGTGGCGTTGATACCGTCTGACACGAGTGGCGTTGATACAGTCTGTCATGAGTGGCGTTGATACAGTCTGTCATGAGTGGCGTTGATACAGTCTGACACGAGTGGCGTTGATACCGTCTGTCATGAGTGGCGTTGATACAGTCTGACACGAGTGGCGTTGATACCGTCTGACACGAATGGCGTTGATACCGTCTGACACGAATGGCGTTGATACCGTCTGACACGAGTGGCGTTGATACCGTCTGTCATGAGTGGCGTTGATACGGTCTGACACGAGTGGCGTTGATACCGTCTGTCATGAGTGGCGTTGATACCGTCTGACACGAATGGCGTTGATACCGTCTGACACGAGTGGCGTTGATACAGTCTGTCATGAGTGGCGTTGATACAGTCTGTCATGAGTGGCGTTGATACAGTCTGACACGAGTGGCGTTGATACCGTCTGTCATGAGTGGCGTTGATACAGTCTGACACGAGTGGCGTTGATACCGTTTGTCATGAGTGTCGTTGATACAGTCTGACACGAGTGGCGTTGATACATTTTGACACGAGTGGCGTTGATACAGTCTGACGAGTAAGGAACGAACGAGTTTTGTACCGCTCTGTTCTTGTATAGATTGACAGCAGTCGCCCACTTCGCGACGACTTGACATAGTTATGATGGCGCGGGTAGCTGTTGTCTTCCAAGATTTTTCTGAAAAATTTTTTTGTTCAAAAAGTTCATTTAAATATGGTTGTATCGTGCGTGTGATTTCAGATGTTGGTAGTGTCATGTTTTCTAAGAGTCGCAACAGTTTAGATGAAGCGTTGCCTTCACAACAAGTTATTCCATAGGTTAGCATATTTTGCATAGTCGCGCAGTAAAAATTACCTAGAATCTTCTTAAGAGAAGCCTTTAAGAAGATATGCATATAAAAAAAAAAAACAGAAAAAAAAGAAAAGATATTTTTGAAATTTAAGTTTTCTATTTATTTCTTTTCATACATATGACATGCCTTTAAATTTAGTATTAATTTAACGTGGATTTAATGTATTTATATTGAAGCATGAATGAGGTCTCCACTGAAATCCTGATCAAGGCATCATCTGACTAGAATCTGGCACTAATGGCATTAACGATAATGTTGAGCAAGTATATATAGTTCGTCCATCGTGGTTCGATGATGACCACTTTGTCATCCAGGGGGCTGAGGGCTTTGCACTGGGGTTTTATGCCTCCTCATGTGGCTGGTGAGCAAGTATCCTATCTTGGCAGCATTCCGAACAACCATGGAGGAACAATTGCATAAACCACAACCCGCAATGCTGAAGCTCGAGCAGTCTTCCATCAGCTGATGAACACATGGGGACCTACGGAAATAAGCAACACCAGTGATGTCCGAAGGTGAATACAACTAAACTGGTCTATGGTTTAGATTCGTCCATTTTAAAATGAAATGAACCCGCCAAACCCAGTCCTTACAAACAAAAAATGTCTTCACACTCCATCAATGAGAACAATGGGTACACGATTATGCAAATAATTGTGACTATGATTGGGACATGATTGTTACATGATTATTGCCTCCTACGGGAGGATTAGTCCTTCTTGCTGTTTTTCAATCGAAGTTCATCTCAGGTTACATGATTGCGTGCATGATTGTGGACATGATTGGGAACATGACTGATTGGGTATGATACCTACATAATTGGGTATATGATGATGTACATGATTTATTGTGTACATAATGACATACATGATTAGGTACATGATTGGGGACATTTTCTGGATATATGATTGCGTATATGATTGGGTACATAATTAATTAGGTTGATGATTGCGCACATGATTGTGTACTGCTGTGACTTCCGAATAACTAAGTTAAGAGAAAGAGTTGGTTGGTAAAACAAAACTGGGTTCTCCAGGTCTCCTGGGAGTTCGATTCACGTGGCGGTACATTCCAAGCAGATTAGAATAACTGGACCTCGCGATCAGTACGAGGAGTGAGAGAGAAAAGTCCAGCGGTCAGTTGTGGTCAGTTGTGGTCAACTCGGACATGATACTTTCAGGCAGAATTGCGTCCAACGATAGCCAAACAAGTGTTGTGTCTGGGATCACAGGGCATCATGGGACATTCAGATGGACAAGGAAGACAGACGATGTCCAGCCTGACAGCAGGACTACAGACTTCCTCTGACTATTTTAAGACCTCTCCCTTATCTTCATCTTGATTATGCGCTCCATAACTCGGTCAGAGATTGATAGCAATTCTTATTTCTTTAGTTTGGGCGAGTAATCTTCTAGTCTAAATGTATTTTTGTTAATGCAGCAATCGAAGTATTATCACCACAGCAACGCAAGTGCATAGAAATCGATGTGAATTTAAGATAAATACAAATATTGTTTGATTGGCCACTAATATAAATGCACGCTTAAAACTATGATTTAAGCTTTTTAGTTTCGAGGGTGTCATTCCAAGAGGGTGTATCAAAGGTCAAAGTTGAATAGGTTGAGTGTAGCCAAATACCAATTAGATGCAAAAATAAAAACGGATGACTTTTTAAAATTGACTTCACTTAAAATGTTGACCTAATTTAATTTAGAACGGTGACATAATTTCACTTGAAATGGTGACCTAATTTCACTTGGAATGGTGACCTAATTTCACTTGGAATGGTGACCCAATTTCACTTAAATGGTGACACAATTTCACTTAAGAATTACACCTTTACACTGAGCCACTAAATCGAATCACTTCAATATGTAGAAGAAGTGACTAACTTAAAGGTGATGTTTTAAATTATTTCGCAAAAGGCCAGATCATTATTCGTGCGGACGGAGAAAAAAAACGAAAATGCATTACGAGAGCAAGAGTCGTCATGGCAACATTCGGACACAAGTCGAAGACCTAAGCGCAAACAAAAAATGTTCGATGGCTTCAGGCTTAAGAAGTAGGGTGAGGTGGGTGGCGGCGGTGGGGGACATTGAGGATTTGAAATCAAAAGAAAATAATTTATAAAGATTAATGCGTCGAGTCGAGTCAGTAGAAAACAGGTAACTTAAAAAAATTCGATTTTCTAAGACTTGAGCATCTAGCTGATGCTAAACACACGACGACTAAAACCCAAGACACACAGACAAACTTTCACCTTCACCTACCCCCCTTAGGCTTTTGGACCCTTGGGGCACCACACAAGATTTAATGACCGACTTTCTCTACTTCTCTGTCTTCGCCTTGAATACAATCTCTTTGACTGACAGGCCCATCTTTTCTGTTGTCACAGACGCTGTACACACACACACATTTAACTGACCAGTGTGTTTATTTGTGCTACACACATTTAACTGACCAGTGTGTTTATTTATGCTGCACACATAGAGCTGACCAGTGTGTTTATTAATGCTACACACATAGAGCTGACCAGTGTGTTTATTTATGCTACTTATATCTGCCCAGTGTGTTTATTAATGCTACACACATTTAACTGACCAGTGTGTTTATTTATGCTACTTATATCTGACCAGTGTGTTTATTAATGCTACACACATTTAACTGACCAGTGTGTTTATTTATGCTACTTATATCTGCCCAGTGCTTTTATTAATGCTACACACATAGAGCTGACCATGTGTTTATTTGTGCTACACACATATATCTGGCCAGTGTGTTTATTTATGATACACACATATATATGGCTAGTGTGTTTATTTATGCTACACATATATCTGACCAGTGTGTTTATATGTGCTACACAAATACACCTGGCCAGTGTGTTACTTTGTGCTACACACATAAATCTAACCAGTGTGTTCCTTTGTGCTACACACATATATCTGACCAGTGTGTTCCTTTGTGCTACACACATATATCTGACCAGTGTGTTCCTTTGTGCTACACACAAATATCTGACCAGTGTGTTCCTTTGTGCTATACAAACATAGGTGTCATGAAAACTTTCATTTCTGACCTTGGATTCAATATAGGCCCGGCCATACAAATTGCGGGGCCCAATTTAATAGATGCTTGCGAGGCATTATTATTATTATTATTATTAATTATATCTTCATATCAACATTGTGTTTAATAAAGTCACGTGAATCGCTGGATACACTAAATATGTTAACCCTTTAAGTCCTACATCATTAAAACACTGTGGCAAGAGCCATCACTGATTATCATATGCTAAATATAAATTGCGGGACCCCTGTTTGAAGTAATCGGTCAAATCGGCTTAAGACCGGCCCTGCTTCAATTAGTTGTAGAGTTCTCGTGTGTATAAAATATATAGATCTTTTTTTTTCCAGTCTAGCTAACAAGTTACAAGAAAATAAGTTAGGAATATTTTCATCTCTCTACATGCATTGCTCTCCCATTTAACCTTTCACTCTCCGACTATCTCCTTTTCCGTACCTTCTCCCCCCCCCTCTCTCTCTCTCAGATAAGCATGTAGTTCTATGTTCCTTCTAACATAGATTTGATCTTCTCCCTATTTGTATGATATGATCTGATATATCCAAGTGCTATCCCTGACAACCCACAGAGGCACCTCCCTTTGACATGTACAACACGAACAAACAAAAACATGCGCAAAGCACAAACACAAAATAACAGAAACAAACTCAAGGACAGACTACTTCCCTCACGCACACGAGAGTATCAATATTGCCTTGCAGGGTAATGTATTATCCGTCGTTCCGACGCTATCATTCCAGGAAGCCGATCATCTGGGAAGACCAATTACCTCTGAAAGGCAAAGGAAGAAGTGACCTCTCCATATTCCCTTCTGTAAATATAAAAGATAAGTCAAAATGATTTCTACTGTCCGTTTTGTGTGGCCGCCGAGGGTGTGTGTGTGCGTGGGTGTGTGGGTGTGTGTACGTGGGTGTGTGGGTGTGTGTACGTGTGTGTGTAGAGTGGGGGTCACTGACTCAGAGAGAAAGCGAGAGTTTTATTGGCAATATATCAGGGTCAATAGCACTGGAAGGCGTGCTCTCCACATATATATTTTTATAGTTTATATAATTGAATCTCTTACACTGGGAATTAGTACCCTACTGCTGTTTGAGATCTAAGAATAATAAATTGATCACTGTGTATAACAATAGTATAACAATAATAATGGCAATGTCTTCGATTCTGAAGATTAAGGTTGAGCTCATGCCTGTACAAACTCAGTTGCGAGTTGCGACCTGCATATTTTTTTTCCACATCTGATGCAGACAAAGCCGTTGTCCGCCAGGGGTTTGTTTTAAGTTATCTTTTCGTCTTTTGCACCAGTCTTCAATAATGGCTTTTCTTTGAGTCTTAAATGAAGTCCCGCGGTTTTTTGTGAAAGCTTTCCAACTGTCTCTTTCAGAGGCCATCTTCTGCCAGGTACTTTCCTCTATGCCAGCGAGGACGAAATGACGCCAAAGTTTGATTTTTATAAAATAACTGGGTAATAACAGTATTATATCATGTAAATTATTTAGACGTTCTATGAGTAACTCTGCTATTTAAAACAAGTAGCTACTAAGACATAGCGCCATGCGTTTTTAAGTTAGTCTTGGTAATTATCGTATCCTATTGACTGTAATATTAATATACTGTTTCAGTAATGTAATCTATTTTTTTTTAAATAGTAAGGAAAATATTATTGAATAGCAAAGACATACTACATAACTATTGAAACCGTCAGAGACAGAAAAAGTATACAAGGATTAGCGTATCTAACAACTAAAGGATAACCAACCAAAATTAAAAGCAAATACACACCAACACTTACACACTAACACATGCATGGCCGCACCCATATGCTAAATAGGTACTGAAACCATCAGATGTGATAGATTATTCAGAGCCACAAATATGAAATAATAATAGTATATCAAAAACTAATAAATAGCTAACAGGTGTATGGAGCTAGTATACAAATAAACTTACACATTAATTAATACTTCAAGTTGATGTTTTTTTGTTTTTTTTTTGGTACATTTTTTTTTTTTTTTTTTTAAAGGAAACCTCAGAATTTGCGCTATTCAATTTTAGCTTTATCATCATAGGAATCCTTGGGCCTTAGGCCTCTTTTCTTTTCTTTGCCTCTTTTTTGGGCTTAATGTGCCTCTTGTATGGGCCATCTTGCCTCTTTTGTGGGCTTTTTTTTTTCCCAATATGTTTTTATTTGTAAGTTCTCATAAGTCACAAGTATTAAATCATAAACAATAGAAAAGTGATTAACCTAAAAATACAACAATAGTAACAGAAACATTATTTAATATCAAAGACATACTACCTAACCATCCTAGCCATTGAATCCATAAAAGACAGAACAATGATACAAGTATCCTCTACCCCAGAACAATCAACACAATATCAAATATCCCTGACCCCCATTTCTGGAAAACTACCTGAGCATTGTACGAGTATATGAAAATCAAACTAGATAATTCTCTACCCTAAAATCCATTATTTTTCTAAATGTCAATTCTAAATGATTAGGATGAAAGACCTTATTATTATGTAGAGCTTTGAGCCAGCTAGCCCATTTTTTTTTTGTAAGAGAACCAAGTCCTCTCTCTCGATTTAATTTTATTTGTACATTTGTACATTTAATTTATAAGATTACTAGAGTAGTTTTCCTCTCTTAATAAGTTTTAGTAATATATTGTTAAACCTATTAAATTTTTGAACTAAAAATGGTTTTGCTTTTTATGTTTATTTTTGACCTGATTGAAATATTTTTTTGTTTGTTCCACCTATTAATTGATTCATTAATGGTCTCACCTTTAGAAAGTATTAACTATCGTTTATATCGCCTATTGTTAATTTGACCTACTATTTACATTATTAATTTGATGGTCAGCGTGGGAAAAAAATCTCGCACAGACGTTTTCTTAACAATACAGTGATTTGACCATCCTCCAGTTCCAAGAAATGACCTAGTGATTATCTTCCACCAGAAGGAATGATATGTTAGCGTTGCAAAGCTTATAGTACCTCACCCTGTCTGTCTGGATACAAATCTTAAACACCTTTCCGATCAAGTTGAATCTTTGCAAAATTATTTATTGTCGATAACTTCATATGACGCAATTATTTTATTGTCGATGACAGCACATGACGCAATTATTTTATTGTCGATGACATCACATGACGCAATTATTTTATTGTCGATGACATCACATGACGCAATTATTTTACTGTCGATGACATCAAATGACGAAATTATTTTATTGTCGATTACATCACATGACGATTTTTTTTTTATTGTCGATGACATCACATGACGCAATTATTTTATTGCCGATGACACCACGTGCCGCAATTATTTATTGTCGATGACAACGTGACGCAATTATTTATTGTCGATGACAACACACGATGCAATTTAAAAAAATCAAACGATTAGTGGTAATAAATTCATATGCTCTATATAGAAAACGGGAAATAAATCTTGCAGCACTCAGAGATGTTTTAGTACATATATATATATATACATATTGTTATGACTTTGCCATGCGCACCGCCATCCAAGATAGTGCAGAAAGAAGGTGCGCACTATCTGTGACTATACAAGTCGGATTGCTGCGGCGATATCAATGGGATATACAGAATTGGAAGAAAAGAAACAAATGAAGAAACTAGAGAAGTCTGTTATGAGCCTGAAACTTTTGTTTGTTCCTGGTATACCTGCAACGAGCCGGACAGATCAAGACAACGTTGGGTCTGCGTCCAAGCTGGCTGCTGTGGACCTTAAAGACCTCTGTTTATCTGTCAGTACCTTTGATGAGAACTCAAACCATGAAAGCCTCAAGACCGTTTCTGATTCCTTGCCTTGGATGTCGACGGGTGAAATTGCGAATACGGGCCTCAACAATGACCGAGGCAGAAACAACGAATTTGACTTTGGCAGCGGCCTAAGAGAACGCTCCATACTTGGCAACTGCATCCAGGCGATTGACATGAACTGTATATGCGGCGTCCTAAGGGGACAGTGCCCATGCCAAGAAACCCAGCTTCAAGACCTGAACTTGACAGAAATGTGTACTTCTGCCCACATCAGTGAAAGTGACTTGAACGGTGGTGAATTAATCCCAGCAAAATCTGATGTAGTGGTGGATGAACATTACAAGGATGCTTTATGGGCATACCTTACAGATGAAGCTGAGAAAGACTATGTGCTTGAAACCATGGCTAGCTGTGGGCCTACAACTGTGTCCATGGTAAAGGTTCGATGACTCAGCGTCTTAGAACAACAACCCTGGAATCTACGGTGATCGCCACAACATCCATTTGTGTTACGTGTTACCCTAACCCTGACCTCCACTAACTCTCCATGTGTCAGCTGACTGGCATCAGCGACTATCGTCATGAGGTCGAAGCAGCGACCACGATATCGCATCAAGCGTAGACTGGCCAACTGGAAGAAGAGGAAGCGACGACCACGGGAAACTGTGCAGATGGCTTTGTGGGCAACAGGCACCCTAACGTCTGTGGTTCCCACCGATCGACCTCCACCGAACTGTCAAAGCTCCACTGCACTGTTTCTTTTCGGGACGAAAAGTGCTAAGACTGGGGCAATGTTATGACTTTGCCATGCGCACCACCATCCAAGATAGTGCAGAAAGAAGGTGTGTACTATCAGCGACTAAACAAGTTGGATGTTGACATTAGGAGAAAACGATTTCCGCCCAGGAGACAGCCAATATGGAGATGCTGTACTCAAGGCAGATGTCCTATGTGTTTGTCATGTCTCTATGTAAATAAACGTCTATGTCTCGTTGAGTTGCCTCACTTAAGTTATTACAATATATATTAATTTTTTCTTGTTCACATTATTAACTACAACACTCTGTAATCACATCAGTTATATGTGTGAGTAACTTGATTTTCTATACGGTAACTTAAAGATTTCGAAAAAAAAAAAATTAGAAACAAATTTATATTTCTAGTCAGGATTGGTAATAACTTAATTTTTACTTTTTACCGAGTTACAGCTAGCGCTGTCAATGTTTTCTTCTAATATAAACCCCACTTTTCTAAAAAGCGTTATGCTCTCTTTCTCTCTCTCTCTTTTTTTTCTCTTTCCTCTTAGTTTTGAATAGAATGTTCACTAACGTCTTTTTTCTCTTTTTCTCACAATCACTCTCTGTCTCTAACACGCGTTCTCTTTCTCTCTCTCTCTTTCTCTCTCTCTCTTTCTCTCTTGAGACCTTCAATTGCGATTTTACCCCCTCTTATCAAATAAATCACAGACGGGTATGAGATTTGGATGCTGTCCACTGCACAGAGGCTTAGTTATGTAATAATTTATTTGTATTTCTTGTCAATAGAAGATTATGTCCCTTTACTTTATAAAATTGCTAGAAAAGGTAACAACTGAGAAAAAAAAATTGAGTGGAGATGAATCACTCTTCCCATTTCAAGTCACCGAGTCATGAACCACTCTTTCCATTTCAAGTCACCCAGTCATGAATCACTCTTCCCATTTCAAGTCACCGAGTCATGAACCACTCTTTCCATTTCAAGTCACCCAGTCATGAATCACTCTTCCCATTTCAAGTCACCGAGTCATGAACCACTCTTTCCATTTCAAGTCATTGAGTCATGAATCACTCTTCCCATTTCAAGTCACTGAGTCATGAATCACTCTTCCCATTTCAAGTCACCGAGTCATGAATCACTCTCACCTTTTCAAGTCAACGAGTCATGAAACTAATCAACTTTTACGCTCTCGTGTAAAATGTTAACTTGGCTGAGTGGTTATGCGTTAGGCTTCAGAACCTAGGGTCCTGGATTCTCGGTGAAAACTGGAATTTTGGGATTAACAATAAATATCACTGTGTGCCTGACGTATGGCCCTGGGGCTCTAAAGTTTAGACGTTGTAAACTCTTTTGACCGGCATTACGTTTCCTCACAATGGAATGACATTTATCAGAGCTCCCCATTACATTCCCAGTTTCCGGTAGGGACATTGACTTGGACACACAAGCTCCCAGTATGTACGCCTTCTTTTCTTGACCCATGGAGCGATCTGAGAGAAACATGGAATTCAATCTCTGAAACTTCGTACAGACAATATGAACCCATTTGCCTTGAGATGACTAGGGAAGATGACTAATAAAGTCCTATATCCATCTCAGCCGCAGGTGTGGTGGCGATTCAACTCCTATGTCATTTCTGAGAGCTCAAACTTTCTTTAAAAATTTTCCTATTACCTGTCAGCGGGCGGTAACTGATGAAGACCTGTCACGGCGTCAGAAATGTTCAACATTGAATTAGTCTTTTATTTAACGACCATTTGGTGTCTTCTGGACTATATTCCTGTCATGTCAAAAGATACCAAGTTTTTAAGAGAGAAAGTAGTGAATTAAAATGCTACGAAAATAAGGGCATGCGCCGACCGAGGCTCGAACCTGTGACTCCGTTATCGCTAGGCTATGAACCTGTGACACAGCCTAGCGAAAACGCACTAAGCGAAACTAACCTCTAGACCATCGGAATGTCCAATAATACATTCTCTGATCCAAAGTCATTTCGCCCGTATGCAAATTACCACCCCAGTGGTCAAAGGTCACAAGCCCCAGCTAGCCCCTCCCCCATCCTCGCAGCATCCGTTCATTAACAACTTCGATAGACAGACAGACAGCCGTTAGGCATGTATTAGACAAACGATGGCTCTATCTAATTGTATATCTCTCACAAATGTAATGTAATGTTGTCCACTTGTCTAGATGGTCTAGATATATGTATGTATCTTTTGTTTCAGCACCTAGCTTGTATGCTATATCTACATGTCAAAAGATATGTGACGTTAATACGTTAACTATTTCTCAAACATTATAAGTGGCTGTAGCTTTGAATAATTTTTACTCTTCTGTCTAAATACGTTTACTTTTTACCTCCAAAGGACGAAATTTGTTATAAATATACAAACATCTTTCGTGCGTTAACAAAAGACTTAATGCTGATTTTGTAGTTGAAGTCATTGTTCTTTAGAGAAGGTTGCTTGTTTATTGCTTCTTTAAATCTAAGATTATTCATTTTGATTTGTATATACTCTGTTTATTTGCCGTATTTATTTGGGTTCCTGTTTCTTTATTTACATATGTTTCTTGCTGTCAGTCCCAGGACAGCGTATGCTGACCTCGTGCTACGCGGAATTATCGGAAAGCAACACGCCACAACATCTTCTGGGAATTAGGGTCTTTTTCCGAGAGATCTTCAAGTCTAATAGGGAATTGGGTAAACAATTGCTGAGGGGAGATCAACCAATGTCCGGCACGACATTAGATTCTTCTCTATCACGTGACCGTGTGTTGGGTGGCCCCCCCCCTCCCCAAGGCTGTCCGTTACGGGTCGTTGTTTATGGCTTGGCTTGCTTGTACGGAAACGCGCTAGCTCTGTAGGTGTCGGGGCTAATCGATATCTTTATACAAAGCAACTAGTTGATTACTTACGGTGTACTACAAGCTAATGATAGACATTCTTATTCTGTTGGCACATCGTTTGAAGCATAAGAGATTATCTTGTATCTTTATCTAGGGCAAGAATATTCAACGGCAATAACTCTAGATGTTTAGCTTGAGTACTAGTTCCCCTTGATTTATCACGTAATATATTAGAATAAATTAAAATAAATTTCTAGCTAGTTAGCATTTCTGTCCAATATCTATTGGGTCTTCACGCTAAAAGTTAATTACAGTAACCTACTCTTTGTTTACACCTTGACTTTTAAGGGATTCCTCTAAACAAGCATTAAGCAGTAAAATTCCATTTAGACAAAGAATAGAAAGGGATAGAAACAAATGTGGTTGCCATATAATAGAATCTAAAAAAAAATAAAATATTAAGAGACTGAAAACAAAAAGATTGCCATAGTAAGGCTATAAATCAAGGGTTCTCAACCTGTGGGTCGCGACCTTTTTGTCGGTTGAATCACAATTTTCCAGGGGTTGCCTAAGACCATAGGAAAAATAGATTTTGTCTTTAAAAACTCGACATTGTACATAATTTTTCTTGGGTATCTACTATTGGTTTTATATACGAACAACTGAATCATAATCATTCTTCTTCTTAAACTGTCAGGTAGAGTTGAGCCTTCGGCTCTTGGAACTCTAGGCCAGCAAAAGTGAACAAGAGCTCCCTCTCACCGGCCTGTATGAAAACTGTACACTGTTTTATCTGGCGGCTGGGTCAGACTCGCGGCAAGAGGCCTCGTATAGATCTACTAAGACCCCCGACAATTTTCTTTTCTATACCAGGCTAACCGTGCGGGACACGCCATTTATTATGAAACGGCCCCTTGAGGAACAGCGCCTGGATTGTGACAAGGTTGTGGGAGCTTTTTTACAACTCCGCACAGTGCAATGAGGATGCTCTCGCAACACCTTAAGCACCCCCACGAGAGTCTTGTTTTGCTACCCTTTAGCCTAATCGTTTCCTCCTACGATCGTTTCCACCCGGGCGCCACTATGAGGCAGGGTAGCATGCCCGGGATCATAATCATTCCAAATTTGTAATTGTCGCAGCATAAGCATTTATTTGTAACAGTTAAAATTACGATCCATCAAACGGTGTGACGAAACGCTCCGTTTCAAATTATAATGTTGCAAACCTTGTGGTGGCACAGATGAAGGTAGTGGTTTGTGTGTAGTCAGCCGACGCAGATCGCCCGGGCCAGCGCTGGACGGGCGGTCGGCCGTGACGAGCTGCGGCGGTCAGCCGAGACGAGTGTCAATAAGACGGTTCTGGAAGGATCGCCGTTGTGAACAGAGCTCAGGAGCGTCACGAGGGATGTAGTCATGTGACAAAGCTAGAAACGTCGAGCGTCCGGTTTTAGAAGGCCAGCAGGGACCCTATATAAAGAGCGGAGGTGTCGCAGTGAAGACGGTTCACGACAGAAGGTTCACGGCAGGGGTTCAAAATACGGTTGACTACAGCACAGTTCAACAGTGTGGTTCTGTACGGAGCATTACGACGGTTCAGTGCGGAGTACTGTCAAGTACAGTTGAGACGACTGGCGTCTTGATCTTGGTCTGCGATCGAGTCCAACACAACGAACCTAGTGTGTGAAGTCAGTCCTGAACTGTTGAACCCAGTCCAAGCCCGGAACGAGACGGAGAGGCCAGTGCAAGAGTTGATACGGCGGTACGGAGAGGCCAGTGCAAGAGTTGATACGGCGGTACGGAGCTATCGGAGAGATATTTGTACAGCCTTGTGTTACGTGCTGCCAATTGTACAGTATTGGCTGTTATTTATTCAACTATTAAAGTGTTACGTTACTTTGGAGCCCTGAGTTGTCAAGTTCTTTAAGTTGGTGTTGTATGGTGCAGTTTGCAGAGAGCCTGGATAGTGAGATTCGTAACAATAACATAAGTATAAAAAATAAATATGTTGATAACGACATAAATGTAAATAAATGCAAATCATAAACTTAAAATCTCAGTTATTTGTTATTAGTTATAAATAGAAATATTTATAGTTTGGTGATTAAACATACAGCTTTGGTAATTCTATCAGATATTTACATTATGGTTACGATTTTATAACATTAGCAAAATTTTGATTTTACGGCGTGTCGATTTTATAGTGGACTATTGTAGAAAGGGGTCGCGGAACTAAAAAGGTTGAGAAACGCTGGTATAAAGAGACAAAGTAAAAAAAAAAAAGTCCGAAGGATGCCATATTGAAAGATTTGTGTTGACAGCTAAATAAGACCAATTACTTTGTGTTACAATAAAAGCGTCTAGAAATTATTTTTTTTTACACTGGACAAAAAGTGTAACAATAATTATCAATACCTATGAACACCGGATACACCAAAATCTATTGCTTCCATGTATGGAAATATCTAACTCTCTGAGTAAATTTCATTTTACAATCTTTCTGGTCCAGATTAAATGTAGTTTGCTGACTCCGACACTATAATGTATTTATAATGTATACATGTGACACATCTAATGGCATCACAAGTTAGAAGAGACAAAATGGTGAATTAAAGATAATGAGAAATAAAACACAGTCCTTACAATTCTACAAGCAATGGACCGGTTAAGCTTTGTTCACGGTTCGTGCTCTGAAGTAAGTCTGGGCAGTAACTGTTAAATACGACTTCATATTGTTTTTGTTTGTAAAATGTAAAATGTTTGACATGTTTCGGATGTTCCTTCAGAGTTGAAGATAATTTACTTCCTAGTCCAAATCTCCCGCAGGACGACGGGGGATGGAAGCGGGATGGGCAGGGTTTGAACCCGGGACCATCGATAAGTCTGAACGACAACAGTCCAGCGCGCAAACCGCAAGACCAGGCAGCCGACAACAGTTAAAGCAAGGAAGATAACTTATATAAACAAAGAAGAAAAGATCTCTTGTGTAATACATGTAACCAACACTGATAAAAATTGGATAACAGTTTCACGCCTACTCTCTCCTCCCCCCGCTTCCTCCTTCGCCCCCACTTCCCACCCTCGTTCCTCCGACAACAGAACGCTCCCTAAAAAACAAAAAGGTTTCTCACGGCTATTCGTCTTCCTCCATTTTCCAAGTGGCCAAGAACAACAGAAAAGGTCGCGAAATACAATTACATGTTTTCAAAAGTGAATTCAGCATCCAGCGTCAAGGGGCTGTAATTTAGACTATAAATATTTACTCAAGAGGGGAGATAATTCTATTGCAGTTTCATAAGTTCGAAAAGTTGCCAAACTACTGCATGGAATTTAAAGGGAGACAATAGAATAAGTCGACGAAATAATTTTTTGAAAGCACATGGGTTATCTTATCTTGCGTTCGGCTAACTTAGAACAATTGGACTACATTTCTAGGGATGTGTTGGATTGTTCTATTAAAATATCTATAGAATATTCAAAACAATATAGCAACAAAGGAGGCCGGGGAGAGGGAAAGAGAAACAACAACCACAGAAATAAAAATGAAAAAAGAAATAATAGAACGATAGCGGTTCTCAACTTTTCGTTTCAAAACTAAAACATTTATATAAAAAAAAAAAACACATATTGCGAAATTTAGATTTTCTTTAAAGTTAAATTGTTTATAAATTCTATAAAAAAAAAAAAAGAAAGAATTATGAATTTTCTAAAGAGGAACTGATGACCTTTACATCATCTACCCCATAGATCGCAAGGTCTGACTGGGAACTTCCTTTTTTTTTTTTTACAGTCAAGTATCATCACTCGGTAAGGTCATACTTTAAGACATGACTCAGTATCAAATGTCATTCTTTAAAGTGCAATGGGGGGAACACGAAGAAGAGGTCGTCCAAAGAAAAGCTGGATAACTTAAAACAGTGATGCCCAAAATACGGCCCGCGGGCCATATCCGGCGCGCGACGTGGTTCATTCCGGCCCGCCGAGAAGTCGGCACAAAGCGTAGAAACACCCCCCCCCCCCCCTCCAAAGAAAAACTACGCTAAGTCCCTCACATTTTCTCTGATGGATTGGTCAATGACCTTTAAAATTTATGCGTTTATGAAATGGACTCTGAATGTAGAATCTAACAGGAATCTAACAGGAGGTACTCATTTTCATTTTTTTTTTTGTGTGGATATTAAGCCAACATATTTTATTTATAAAACGAATCTGACGACTTTCTTGGTTTGAGTCGCGAATAAAAAATTGTTAAATTGTTAAATTTTTTAAAGCCTAGATGGTGGGGGTTGATGGGGATATTTACCAAATAGCGACAAGACAATGAGTCGGTTGTAAAGCTGGCTACAATGCTGTTCATAGATCTATTTGAAGTAGAGAAATGAAGCCATTTTCTGACAACTTTAAATATCTCATTAATTAGTGTATTAGATCCACGGATTTGTAATAAAATAATTTCAGGTCAATGTCACTTCTTTTTTTTTGTACCTTTTCTTTCATGTGGCCCGTGATATGAGTGTTGGAAATTAAAATGGCCCGCAAGTCGAATTAGGTTGGGCATCACAGACTTGAAATAATGGACGGGCCTCTCTCTTGATCTCCTGCTAGGAACATCTGCTGACCGGGACAAAGGGGAGGGACTTGGTTACGGGAATCGTAACAGCACCTCAATGACGTAAGTCAAGTGACAGATGAGATGAAAGTGTTGCTAAACCACGACCGGAGGGCCGTATTCGGACCGTAACGCGATGCTGTTTGACCACTCAAAACATCAGCCCTCATCCCACATGATGTATAAAAGCCTCAGAGACACTGCACCTTAGGAATCGATGATTTGCTGTCATGTGACCCGTGTAGGGATCTTATGTTGCTCTTTGGCCGAACCGGTTTGCGTTCCACTGCTCGAAAGTAAACAAGCAGCCCAGATCGAAAATAGCTGATCTAATTTTAATTTTTATTAAATTATCTTTAAAAAAAAAGATTTTAGACTTTATTACATAAATGAAAGAATATTATTAAAATAAATATTTTTGCTTGTTGCTTGAAGATTCCCAGCAAGTCTCGGCATTAAACAGTGTATAATGCATCTTTTAATAGACATGTTATCATTCCATGAAACACAAATAAGAGATAATAGAAATGGTTTTCATGCTGAGACAATTGCGTTATTTTTGTTTTTAATGTGGGGGATAGACTTGCTTTTGACGTCTTTTGAATTTTGCTTCAAAAACATGAATCAGGATTATTATTAATCCCGAATTGATGACAGCTCTGTAAAGTAATCATGGGGATTACTTTCTATATCCAAACTCTATCAATTCAATTTAGAAGTGTTCTACAGGTTAATATATAAGCTGTTAATCAAGCGCTGATTAAGGGGGTTTCTGTTTAAGGAAAAGAAAGAGATGAATGGATAAGGACATTCAAGAGATCGTGTGTGGTGCCCCAACGATCCAACAGACTAAGGAATAGGTGAAAGGTGAAGGTGATTAAGGAAATGCAAATTAAGCGACAAGAATAGGTCTCTAGACTCCAGGGTTCTCGTTATGCCTAGGTGGGTCTCTGTAAGTGCCCGTCTTCTACTTAAATAATGAAGCTGGAATAGAAGGAACCTGACAATCTTCTCCAGACATAATGGCCGAAACTAAGCCACTCATTACTACTTTGTTTTCGCTGTTCAACTTTCATATCTTGGTTTCGATGTTTGAATTTCTCAAGTTGTTCGTCTTATCAAACTTACGGCCAAAGATTCATGAAACCATCTTAAAATGCTATCAATATCGCTCAACTGGAAGCCCGCTGGCTGAGTGGTAAAGTTTCCGAACCGATGAGTCCCGGGTTCGAATCCTAGTTAAAAATGGGATTTTAAATTTCGTGATTTTGTTGTATGCCTCAGTCCTCCCAGCTCTAATGAGTACCATATATAAGTTGTGTTAAAGTAAAGGCGGTTGGTCATTGTGCTGCCCACAATGCACCCTCGTTAATCTTGGGCCACAGAAACGGATGACCCATACATCATCTGCCCTATAGACTGCAAGGAGTGAAAGGGGAACTTAGCAAAAAAAAAAGTAAATTTCCCCTTTCAGACCTTGTGGTCTCTAGGGCAGATGATGTAAAGGTCATCTGTTTCTGTGGCCTACGGTTAACAATTGTGTCTTGTGGCCAGCACAACGACCAACCGCCTTTACTTTTCCATAACTAATGTCAGTTACCCATTAGAGCTGGGTGGATTCAGAGGCGCCCGAAGATCCCGAAATTAAAAAATCCCAGTCTTCTCCAGGATTCGAACCCCGGTCCCCGGTTCGGTAGCCAAGCGCTTTACCGCTCAGGCTCCGGGCCTCCTACCACGCATTAAGGCTTCTCACTATTCTAAGATATTACTCTGCACGGCACTTAACTTTACAAAAACTCTCAACTCTTTTATAGCGTAATACAGACCATACATATAAAGCAGTTATAAACACGCACATAAATGTTATGTGGGAACATCCGTGTGGGCGACAAACATCGAATCATAGCTAATGCCAAGTCTTTCATCTTATTTCTATGATGTGTTCCATAGTCACTTGGCGACAGAAGTAGACCAAAATTGAATGCCAGGTACTTGCCTAGCTTACCAACTTTAAATGATTCTATTTCAGATATATATATATAAATATATATGTGTGTGTGTGTGTGTTGAAAGAACGGAAGATGAATTTAAAATGCAACTTTAATTAACCTTTGAACTCCTTCTTATTAATTTATTTTGATGACTTATAAAAAAAATAAAAATCTCTCTCCAATTTTCTAGACAGTCTATATTGTTAATGTTTCGAAATGCCTGCTCCTTATGTCCTGTAGCAGTGTATCTCTTATATTAAGTTATAAAATATAGATTTTAAAAAAAGAAGATAATTAAGTTCTTCAAGTGTTCCTAGGTCAATCTAGTCATACATGTTAACCAATGGCTTAGATTCTGACAAGTCATTGGTTTTCCTGGCTGACTCGTGCAACCCATTATAATAGCACTAGTGAAGAAGGATCATTTGTACACATTTGTCATAACATACGGTATGTTATGAATGCTCAATCGCTATCTTTGTGTCTTTCTAAGTATCTTATTAGGTTTTGTTTATGTATTTGATTATGGTTCAGTGTTTTATGTATAATTGCTACTTTACTTTTGTGTTTTCTCTCCTGAAGGCTTTCTAAATTTAGTGATTTTATCAAAGGTGTTACTCTAGTCAAATGTGAATATTCGTTTGTTACAAATTTCACTGCTTTATTTTATGACCATCTCAGTTTCCTAATGTTTTCTCGAGTTGAAGGGTCCCGAACAGAGTATAAATATTTTATTATTGGCCTAACCAAGGTTAAATAACATTTTAGTTTTATGTTCTTATTTGATTTATAAAAATTTCTTTTAATAAACCCTAATGCTTTGTATGATTTTATTTTAAGTTTCATTAATATGGGGATTCCATGTCAATTTTTCATATATTGTTACACCTAGATATTTTTTTTATTTTTAGTTTTTAGTCCGAGGTTACTGTGTTACATCTCTTGAACCGTAACACACGATACGAAAACACAAGCTAAAAAATACTTAGACCCGAAGATAAAGTCACATTAATTATGCCATATGCTTGGACAAATGCACATTCTTTAGCGGAACTTTTCTATATGAATAGCCAGCCATCGCTCCAATTGAATTCGTTTGCTCAATTGTTTATTGTACAGTAATAGTTAGTATTATATGTTAATGTTCAATTGTTGTGTTATGTGAGTAAATTAATAGAAGTTATCTAATAATGGCATAAACATATTAACAAGTTCTCGTGAAAACAATTAAATATGAATAGATATTTTTTCTACTTAAATAAATTGATTAGTTGGTTTTTATTTATCAAAAAACTTTATTTTTGAGAGTACTATTTATTGTTGGCGAAAAATAAATGTGGCTTTTTATAAGCTTTAAAATTTTATAAACTGAAATTTGTTACTCTTTGGACTCTGGAGGTTGCCGACCCCTGCTCTGGATGATTCAAAGTACTCAGCTTTAAGTGTAGACAGAGCGTAAATTATTCATTAGAATATATATTTTGTCATGTCTAACTCAGCTAATTATAGGCATATCCTTTTGAGTCCCATGTTTCAACATATTATGCTAAGACAAACTAGCTTGTTCAGGTTTACATATTTATGGCTACAGTCTGAGAACACATTAAGATGTCTATGCTGCAGACGTGACTGCCAGAGATTACAGGTGTATGTTTCATGGCGTGCTGTCAACACTGAGAAAGGCCAGGTCCCTGAAGATTGGAATTCTCCTTCAGCCCAATCGAGTGGCAGACACTTGACTATCCCCCCTTTTTTTTCTTTTTCTTTCCGTTTAGTATTGTAATTTAATCTCGAGGCGAAACGCCATCAGGTGGAGGCTGATAACAAGCTTGACTTTAACACTTGAAGGAAATCAACATTTTAAACACTCCCTCTCCCCCCCCCCCCCTTTTTTTTAAAACTTTTCTTCAATACATTGGCTTCTTTTTTTTTCTCTCCTCCAGCTCAGCACACAAAGGGACAAATATTCAAGCGAAAAATTAGCCAAAGAGCTCAAAGATGTGAGAAAAAAGAGGGGCGAATAATCAGTTTGAAGTTAGGGCGTCACGCGAGGCAACTGCGTTCCCGTCACTTCTGATTTGGGGCGAGCTTAGTTTACCTCCACGTCTCACCCTCCCGCCTTGTCAGTCCGATTTAGTGAGTTGCGCCATCTTGGGGCCAGCAGTGGTCTCTCTCGGACCGCTTTCCCTACATCCCGGTGTGTCCGGTCTGATCCAGCAACAGATAAAGCACGTGACGATGCCAGACCAGCCAATCAATAAGACAGATTGATTTCTTCTTTAGAGAGGTTACGCTCATTTTTTATTTTTTTTGCATAAAACAAAAGAAAGGAAAAACCCAGATCCTCTTCCCAAACAGAAATGTTAAATGTAACATTTGAATAGTACGTTCAAGTCTTAGCTCGACTTGCAGTCTGTCTTCTGCTGCTTTTTAAAAACGATTTTCCGGAGAGCTAGTTTGTTGTTCCGGTCTCTTGACAAAGCATGCAGCTTGGAACGTCGTGCTCAGCTTTCTCTGGTGACACTCGACAAGGGCATGATCCACAAGTCCTAATTTTCTTCAGGGACAACTCAAGTTGTCTTCTTCTCCTTCTTTGTCATGCAAGAGGATTATATATATATATATATATAAAAGATTCGTTGATCATGTCTGGAGGGGAAAAAGGGGGCAGGGGGTTGATTGTAGTATAAACATCATTTACCTCGAAGTTTGTGTGAGAGCTTGGCCGATCTTAGGCCACTTTAACCTATGCGGCCGCAGTGGGCCCCGAACTTTCATAAGTCCAGCGCTAATTTGTGTGTATATTATTAAATTAAACCATTATATCTTACACGAAAATCTCATGAAATCATACAAATCTCCTGAAAAATACACAAAATTGTCATAATGGGGTTTCATTCGATTACTTGAGTTCAACAATTCATGAAGATAGATCGAACAATTTGGCTATTCTTTCAATTGCTATTGAGCTTGATGTATGTAAGAAACATAAATTTGATGATGCACTGCAAGCTCGTAAAGTTAATTGGATAATTATTGTATACTTAGTAAAAAAAAATTGAATAAAATGCAAAGACGAATTTAGTTTCTAATAAAAAATCTTAATTTATCCTTATCCCTAAGCATACTGGGCCCCTAGCATGACATCCTGCTCTTTAACCGATGGCCTTAGAAACTGATGACCTTAACATCATCTGCCCTACAGATCGCAAGGTCTGAAAAGTAAACTTTTTCTTATTGTTACTATGTCTGCAGGAGGCTTCATTATGAAGCAGCTGGAGGCTACTTACAAAGGCCGAGGGATGCATAGTTATGACCCAAAAGAAAATCCGCCGCCGAGGACAGCCGCAGACGGTGAAAAGAAAATCTTAATATTACGACCACAGGTGGACAATGGATATGCCTGCGATACTTATGGCAAAATATGTAGGTCGCATCTGGGGCTACGTAACCACGGGAAATAATGCATTTCTCATTAATCTTCAAACCCGTAGACAATATATTAAATATAGGGGCACATTTCTAAATTCCTTTTTTTTTTCTTGAATGACTAGAACAATGCTGAATACAGAAAAGAAAAATGCTGTAAAAAAAATAATAAACAACGGGAAATAACCCCAGCATGGGTGTTGATTTTATGTAGTGTAAAATGTCTAGTTTTTCATAAAGTGTTCTTTTTTAACCATTGAAGTGCAGAGCTGTTTTACAATGAGTACATACAAAATGAAATTGCAATTCTATGGTTTGGAGGCTAACCATACCGAACTACCATACGCGGCTACAGGGTTAATTATATGTTTTAATCAGCGGTTCTCAACCTTTTGAGCTCGGCGACCCCTTTTTATTTCCCCCACTCTGCTGCGACCCCCCCCCCCACACACACACGCACACAGCAATTGAAGAATAGAACAAAAACAAGCCATATTTTCGATGGTCTTTAGGCGACCCCCTGGCAAATAGTCAATCGAACCCCCAAGGGGGTCGCGACCCACAGGTTGAGAACCCCTGTTTGAAATAAACATATACATTTCTATATTTGTTGGTTACTTTTTTGTTATTGCACTACACATTTTTACATTTTTCCCTCTTATTTGTAGGTTATAACATCGTGGGTCAAACCTTAACATTCGAACCAGGAACTATCAAAACGACAGTCCATAGCACACCACGCGACCAGGCAGCCACCAATAAAAGGGAAAGAAAAAATGTATAATAACCAATCTTTCACTCGCGCTCCTACCCTCACATACAACAGTTTAACATATTTTAATTTTTAAAAATCTGGCTCGCATCCAAAATAAGGTTTTTTGTAATGGTAAGGGGCACAACTAGTGAAATATATATTAAAGTTTAAAAATTATGTGTTTGCAACATTACCTCCCTGTACCAGAAGAATTACATTAAACCATTAAGCTGTTATCATCAATAATGTTCTACGACAGTGTTTCTCAGACTCGGGTTCACGGACCTCCAGGGTTTCGGGAGACGACTAAAAGGGTCCGCAGAAAGATGTAAATTGTATACGACAGTTAATCCGATCGGATAACTCGAATGATAACAGACATATCCTACATTGTTATTTAATACTTCTATTGCGTCTATGACGACCTAAATTGAAGATTTGAAGATATTGTACACTTGAATATGACCGACTGGGTGTTGAACCCTTATACACGTGAACATAATCACTTGAAAAATCTACAGACCTGAATCAGATGTCCTTATGGTCCGAGATTTTCCGAATCCCTTGTATGGACCACTTGACCAGGGAAAGGTCTTTATCCATGGCCAGGATGAGAAATTGGCTCTTCACCAATCTCTATGTCCGAAGTCCCGCCTTATCCGAAGAGATCATGTATTCACACCCGGTGTGTCGCTGGACACGGTCTCTTGACCAAACGCCACGGGTTCCCCCGCCAGTGTGAGGCCGGAGGCCGGGCCAACATGGTGGCCCTTTGTTTGGCTATAATGTCCCACCACACCCGTGCGAGGACCGTCACGGCTCGTATGGCCCCGTTGGGGAACGAAGTGGTGGGGATTTGGGCTGGTTAGCTGGCCTTTTTTACCACGTACCACGTTCGTAGAATGCCAGTAGGTCGACTTCCACAGGACATCCTGTATGGCGATCTAATAGAAGACAGCCTTCAATCTAAATTAGGCTAAATAGTGGCCAGATATAGATCTACATTTTAGATTTTAATTGTATTAAACAATTTGAACAAAATTTACATGTAAAATCTATTAAGGCAATAACTTAACTTCTGACAGCGTATTGGTGCAGATTTAATTATTATGTAAACAGTAGTTACACATTAAGAAATGAATCTGATGCGAACAGCCTAGTAATAGTAGGCCTACTAAACTAATCCTGATCATAATATTGGTCTAACTCTAAATCCCGTAATTTTAAGATTAAACGTCATACCATTTGACGGGCCTGTCATTGAAAGAAATTCTAAGCCTGTCATTGAAAGAAATTCTAAGGCAAAAGGCAGAAAGGAATGGAGAAAGATGATCAACAGATCTTGAGTTGTGCCCCAACGGTAAAAGAACAACAACTAATGGTTAGGGGAAGGTAAGTAAGATTAAAGACAGAGTGGGAAGTCATTTTCCAAAGTCAGTGCTGGCTGTAAAAAAAAGAACATTCTCTTTCTCTTGTTTCAACCATCGTGGACAAAGAAGAAACCTACCATCATCTATCTCATGCCTTAACAGGTTTAATTCCAAGGGCTATAAATCTAAAATGATTTTATAAAAATATTTTAATGCAGTTACGTCCCTTAGCCCATTTCAGACTATAACACTATTCTCAGATATTTACTGTTCGTGGTTTGTAAGTTTTTAAGCGTAAGCAGTGTACTAAGTCATCGTTCTGCGTACCCTCCTTCGGTAGTCTTGTGGACCCATGGGGTCCGAGGACCAAAGATTGAGAAACGCTGCATTGAGTAATAGAGATAAAAGAAATGGATATCAGTCTAAATAAATTGACAATCAACTCTACACTGCTAGTTAGAATGGACAAGACGAACGCTGATTTTAAAAAGATCATACCTCCTTATCAGGGCCGGTCCTACAGATTGCGGGGCCCTATGCGAACCGGATTGCGCGGGGCCCATTTTGGGTTGTGATAAGGATAATAAGGGAAAATTAAGATTTTGTATTTGAAAATAAATTCGTCTTTGCATTTTATTCATTCTTTACTAAGTACAAAATCACTGTCAAATTAACTTTACGAGCCATCTATAGTAGATCGTAGTTTTCCAACAAAAAAACCGGGGGTTGAAGCTAAAAAATACCTCTTTAATAATAAAAACAAAGCGAATTATACACTCAAAATGTTATGAGTTCAAAGGGGTTTTGAGTTTCAACTCCCCTCCAGTGGAGTTTGTAACTAAAAAGTACCTCTTCAATATAAATAAAAGCAAATTACTCACTCTAAAATCTATGAGCGTAGCCAAAGGGGTTTTGAGTTTACCCCCCCCCCCCCACCGGGGGTTTGAGGATAAAAAATACATCTTCAGTGTAAGAAAAAAAAGCAAATTACGCACTCAAAATGTTATGAGCGTTGCAAAAAGGGTTTTGAGTTTAAACCCCATTCAGAGGGGCTTGATGCTAACAATACCTCTTCAATATAAAAAAAAAGCAAATTACACACTAAAATTATTTGAGCGTAGCCAATCCAATCGGGGGTTTTGAGTTTAAACCCCTCTTCTACAGATGGCTTTTTTTAAGTTTAGAACCCCTCCAGATGGTTTTGAGTTTAAGATCCCCCTACAGAGCATTTTGAGGTGGAAAACCCCTCAACAGATTATTTTGAGGATAAAACTTCTCTTTTCGATATAAAATGTAAAGCAAACTACAGTCACTTAATTCCAAGAGCGTATTCAAGAGAGGTTACACATTTTTATTAGTGGCAGGGCTCCATTAATAAACTGGAGTGAATAGTCATCTGCCGAAATTGAAAAACACTAAATGTGGCTCAACAAAGATGGCTAAGACAGATTTTAGGAGTCATTTATAGAGATCGGGTCTAAATCAAGGAAATCCTATGCCGAACTGGGAGTCGACCCCTTAGTATGATTGTGAAAGAGCGACGCATGAGGTTTACGGGACATGTTCTCTGACAAAATGAATTACGCTTAAGAAGAGTTGCAATGATATCCCAGTACAACTTGACGCCACTCATTCATGGAGGTCCTCATGGCAGGTGGGAAGAGGCTTCAGTCATTACCAGTGACAGATTTTTATGGAAACAGCTTGAAGTCAAATGCTCCGAATGGCGCGGGAGGGTCTAAGTCAGCAAGAATAGCACATTAGGTTTTTGAATTAAAACTTTTTAATAGCAGGAAAATGCAGTGTAGATACCACAGAATATGCAATTTGTTGGCTTTCAATACCAGAAATAGTGCTTGGCGGCGGGGCTTCGCCCTTGCTAGTAATGGCGGGGAATCTACAATTTTATGGAAACAGCTTGAAGGCAAATGCGCCGAACGGCGCGGGAGGGTCTAAGTCAGTAAGAATAGCACATTAGGTTTTTGAAATAAAACTTTTTAATAGCAGGAAAATGCAGTGTAGATACCTCAGAATATGCATTTTGTTGGCTTTCAATACCAGAAATAGTGCTCCTAGCGCTCCCTCAGACCCCCTTGTTAGTAATAGCGGGGAGTCAACAATTTTTCCACTAACTCAGAGAAGAACCTATTCTAGGGCACAATAAACGTCTTCCGAAAGAATGAAAGGTCAGAATGTAATAAAGATTATGTATACACACACACACATACATATAAATACATCTAAATTTATTTTTCGCGGGGGGGGGGGGGGGGAGACAAAAAATCCCCCCCCCCCAAACCCTTTCACCGAAAAAAAAAACTTGCTACGCCCATGATGTGTTGTGATCGGTCGTGGACGTATAGCTCCAAACTGCTGGTAGACAACTCGACCGCTGTAGGCATATTATATTTTTAACTTAAGAATAAGTCAGTACCAATGACTAATTTGTCTTGTTTTGTTTAAGCATGATATATATATAATGAAAGAAAAACTTTCTCTAGATATTGTTGGTATCACATAGACCGTATTAGAACCGAAGAGATGGGAGTCAGGGTTATGACATCCATTGGACCCAACGATAACCTGCTAACTAGTGTAAAAAAAAAAAAACGCAACCTAAAACTCTATGGCTATATTTTGAGGTTTTCAGGGCTCGCAAAGACCTTTCTTCAGGGAACAGTACCAGGAAAAAGAAAAAAAGAGGCAGACGGAGAAAGCAATGGGAAGACAACTTAAAAGAATGGACGGACCTGGTACTGAAAGTGAATCAAGTGCAATGTTGCGCCCCAAAGGTCCAACAGACTAAGGGACTGGGGAGGGTGAAGGTCAGATGTTGTAGACGTGTTGCTGTCACAAGACGCGAGCAGTGTGCTGGCGCCGGCTTCAACTGGTCCTTGTCTAGGGCGATTCTGGAGGCCCGACAGTTGACGCTGGAACTGTGTATTGATCTTCCGTGGCTTTAGCCCTGTCGCGATATAACTCTACTTGGTGGTATTGGTGTTTGTGCATATACCTCAAGTACACGTATAACAGAGATCACTAGAATGATAATTAAAACAAGTGGCGTAGAATTTTAATTAATCTAGAATCACTCACTGATATATAGATACATCAATGAAACTTAAAAACAAAATTAGATATCCAAATGAATTTAAACTTTAGATGTAGGTCGAGTTTTCCTAAATGTAGAAGTTTAATAGCAAATATTAGAAAAACAAGAAGCGGGGAATACAACCATCCACTCTAAGAAACCCACACCTAGTGCCGCTTTGTCCTCAAAATATCCAGGTCATTCTGCATCGTTCAAGACCAGGTCACCCAGTCACGTGACAGTAAAATAAAGGAAAAAATGTAAAGGTACTTTTTTCCCTTTCCAATTAATAAAATAAGTCTAATTTAATTAACTAAAATAGATTAGCGACACAAATAATTAAATTAGATTAGAAATAGAAATAACACTAAAAAATAAAACATTCCAAAATAAGAAGGCCATGATGGCGGGTGAGGGGTCAGTTCGGTTCAACATTCTATAGCAAGGCCCGTAGTGGACTGTCGTTGTTCTGCTACACACACACAAACGGGTGTGGGCACACAGCGGTTTGTGACAGTTGCTGTAGACACATATATCATCAATATAAAAGAATGACATTTGGGCAATCTTCCAACAGTAATCTCATGGCTTTTAGAACAGGTACTGCTGTCATTCATTAGTCCATAAGGCATGACTTTCCAGTGGTATAAACCAGTATGTTTCTTAAATAAAATAAAAAGTTGACATCTTTCACTCGGCCAAAATCCTCTTTGCTAAATAGTATTTAGAAAAGATGAGTTCTTACAATTCAAAAACAGATCTTCTTGATGTGGTAAATGTTCTTCATCAAGTTTTGTGTGACTTGATCACTCTATAGTCACAACACAATCTGAGTTTACCATTTATCTTAATAATAGATACAACTGGAGATAAATATAATATCCTGTACTACCAAATTACTTTGAACAATTTGAAACGGTCAGTTAGCGTTGAGACATAGGATCTTGAAACTCTAGGCCAGCAAAAGCGAATAAAAAGCTCCCTCTCATAAGGTTGATATTTTGTCTGTCAGAGGGTCTTACGAGTGTCTTTTTTGAAGCTGTCATTTCCAGTGACAAGGTCATTCCGTACTTGAGAAGCGGCCGAAGATGTGTACACCGAGAATCACTGCAATTTTCCTACTCTAAACCAAACTAACAGTGCTGGACTATGTTCAAAATTAAGGTCGCTATTAAAGAGTGCCTAATTTTCCGCCTTGTCATAAAGTGCTTAATTTATCGCGGACTAAATATCCGGTGCCTAAATTAAGGGTCACTAAATTTCCGGGTGCCTAAATATCCAAAGCCTAAATTTCCTAGATTCCTAATATTAATACTTGAGCGACACGCCATGGATGAAACGGACCCTTGATTGTTGACAAGGTTGTGGGAGCTCTTTTACAACCCCGCACAGACCACCTTTAGACACTCCCATGAAGTCTTGTTTCGCTTCCCATTAGGCCTAATCGTTTCCTCTTATGACCGTTTTCACATGGGCGTCACTATGAGGCAGGGTAGCATGCCCGGGCGCCACTATGAGGCAGGGTAGTATGCCCGGGCGTAACTATGAGGCAGGGTAGCATGCCCGGGCGCTACTGTGAGGCAGGGTAGCATCCCCGGGCGTCACTATGAGGCAGGGTAGCATGCCCGGGAAGTAGTTCTACTAGCCTTGCTTTTTATCAAATCCTGATAATTACTAATAAGTTTCATAGCTTCTTGTTGTTGCTTCTTACAACTTAGTGGTATAAAGATGTTGTCAAATTATTTGTTTCTGTTAAATCAAAATTCTTTAGTAGCTGCCATGACATATCCAGTCAGATACAAAACCTTGAATTCAGCGGATACAATAATTGAGAGAGGAGTCTAAAAATAGAACACAGACAGCACACACTGTGTCAATTCATTGTTTTTTTTCTTTCTAAGCAGAAGATTGTTCTAACAACAAGAGTTCTTTCCCTTTACTAATCAAACAGTTCCGTAGAAGAGGAGATGGAACCAGTGTGCACCGTGTGATGAAACAATAGGTTAAGTTCAAAAGGTCAAGCGTGTAGTAAGCTTCTTTCTTAACAATGAATCTCATGCACCAATCGTAAACAAACAACATTTAGCCACATGATTCTCTATCTCTTCTATACAAATTACGATCGAATTTTTAATACACAATGGCTTTCACATGACAGTTTTTTTCCGTTGTTTTATCAATATTATTTATGGCTCCTTTTGTCTCGAAAGGCAATGGATGCGCCCAAATGAGTCACTGGTTTTGGTTTAATCTTGAGACGGGGCAGAATCTGGTGTGGCTAATCAAGCCAATTCTAGAACGGCAGACTTTGCCAATATTCATACTTGTGTATGGCTCTGATTCAGGGCTAGCGGACAGGGCAGCTTTCTTTTTTTTCCCTCTTCATTAAGGCCGCTTCAATTCTTTTGTTCTCAGCAAGGGTTGTCCCAGCACGCACAGTCTGTCTCCATGCACTCCGGTCTTTGACTATGTTTTCCCACATACTTTCGCTTATGGCTGTGGCTCTCATGTCTCGTTTGCAGACATCTCTATATGTTAGTCTTGGGCAGCCCTTGGGTCTGACTCCTTCCACAAGCTCAGCATATACGATATCTTTCTGGATTCTACCATCTGGCATGCGGGTGACATGTCGAGCCAGCGTAATCTTCTTTGTGTCTTTGTATCACTATTATCACGTGGCTAAATGTTACTTGTTTACGATTGGAGAATGAGGTCCATTGACTTAAACGTTTCCTTAAAAAACAATTGGAGATAACTGGTCGAGTCGCTATGACTTATTATTTTGACTTGACGTTTGCCGGACAGGCACTAAAATACAGTTAGAAATTGGTGTTTTTGATAACGTCAGCAATGGCCCATAGCCTAAGAATAAAACACATGTTAACATTTTTTAATTATGTTCAAAATTAAGGTCGCTATTAAAGAGTACCTGATTGAAATGGGTATATCTCAGACCATTGTGCCTAACACAAAAGCATTCTTCACCTTTGTTCAAAGAAATGCTCAGATTTATCGAAAGAAAGCTTAGGATTTCTTCTACAAGGTAATACAACAACAACAACCCAACATCATTAAACTCCAAGAGTATAATTATGTGCAAATAAAACATAGCGCCACGAATATTTCCCCTTAATATAGGTTAAGGATTGCAATCAATCCTATAATAAAAATTACAGGTACATGTTGGCCAGTAACTCTAGATTAGTCTATTACATAAAATTACATATCCTTATAACTGTTCTTGAGTGGAAACACTACTTGCTTAGTAGCTATTTAGAAGATCTGAAGTTGCAAAACAAAAAAACTGGCTCGAATAAGGCTACTCAGAATCCAGGGGGGGGGGGGGGGGGGGGGGAAACAGTACACCACCTTTGCACCCCCCTGTGCGCGCCCTTAATGCGAAGCCCCAACCAATAGGAGGCTCTAGGCGGCTGCGTAGTTTGTCTATCCTTAAGCCGGTCCTGAAGCATATAACTGTGTGTCGGAAAAAGACAAGAAAACCAGCGACTTAGCAGAGTTATAGTCACTAATTAAGATATACCACTAGAAAAACAAAAGAATACGCCTAGCACCTTATTGACAGTAACATCCGTAATTTCTAAAATAACGCTGTACAGAAAATGTCGTTTTGTATTCGAAATATGGTAGCTAATAGTATTGAAAGGATCGCGGTGGCTGACTGGTAAGGCGCTTAGCTTCCTAACCTCCTAACCTGGGAGTCTTATTTTCAAATCTCGGTACGAAGACTGGGATTTTGAATTTCGGGATTTCTTAGGGCGCCTTTGAGTCAACCCAACTTTAATGGGTATCTGACAATTGGTCATTGTGCTGGCCACACGACAACTTGCTCGTTAACCGTTGGCCAAAGAAACATATGAACTTAACATCATCCTCCTTAAAGATCACAAGATTTAAAAGGTGATCTTTACTTTTCTTTTCATAGAATTACAAGTTATTTTACAGTTTACAAACTTTCTATATGCTCGACACCCTTCCACAAACATAAAATAAAGTCTAGTTATTAGAATTCGAAATGTTACGTGTTTTTTTATGTTTGGTTTGACTTGAACTTGAGATTGATTTGTGACGCATGGGAATCAGAGGTGCCGTAACTAGAATGCAAACACTTTAAGAAATAACGAAATGACAAAAGGCTGATATTCTTTTTCCTGAGTATTATTCATTGAAACTCAAACTTGAAACAAAACATGTATGTACAGTTCATATACTAGCCACTTCTACATCTAACACTGTGGGTCTCTCCGTAGTCCCAAGCTAATACTGCTCTTTTTATATCTTTCCTTAGAATAATCTAGAACCGTGACACCTCAATACCATTTACCTTTTTAGTGGCTCCCAAAAGGGCAATAGAGGCTATTAGAATTGTATGGTCTGTCTGTCCGTCCGTCCGTCCGTCCCGTTTAGATCTCGTAAACTAGAAAAGATATTGAAAATCCAACATGATATTTTTTAACATTCATAGTTAAGGTGAAATGACTACTTTTTTCGTTTCTGAAAGCGAGAAATTTAATTTTCCAAATCAACTGCAAGCAGTTTTTTCATAAAAATACACCATTTTTACAACTATTAACTATTTATATTAACAGACGCTGGAGACTTTTCATTAAGGGAGATGGTTATTCACAATATTTTTAACACGTTTATGCATGAGGTTTTAGATTTTTTGTAATATATATATATATTTAATTTTTACGAAATGTTTTTTTTTTCCTTGAGTCTTTAAATCAGAAATTGACCCTTTACAAAATAATTAGATCAAATAGATAATCATTATATGACATCAGTTAGGCCAGGTTCACACCTACTTCACCTTCACTTTCACCTAACCCTTGGTCTTCTGCTTTTCTTTCTTTTTTCCCGACTGGGTGGACCACTTCGGGTGCAGATTTTGAACGTGTGTTTCCACACTAACTCTCTTTATAACCTTGTCACATTTATATTTCTCTGCTGTGGCCTTGAACTATGTTTTAATATCAACGATTCTCTGGCATTTTCTGATTTGAAGTGTGATAATGTGTGATCTTATTTGAGCTCGATAAACTGTCCACATTTTGTGAACAGTGAGCTGTCACCAAGGATGTGACACGAAATCTTAGACCTCTTTGTAAGGCCACGCCCCCCCCCTTCTGTTTACCATTGCACGTGCAGCTGTCTGGTAGCAATACTCCCTAATACAGCTTTTTTTTTTTAAAAAGCCCATAGAGTAAACGAACGATTGGGCATGAAGTCTAATCAACATTTAAATAAACATGAAGGGGGAAAAAGTATAAATTATAAGGGCCTACTTTGTGTCTGAACCCCTTATCTTATCTTATATAATACAGACGTTATTTCAAAAAAAAAAAAAAGATGATTACGTCTTACGCATCATGCATTTAGTCATGCATATTGACCGATGACTTAAATTCTGCCAAGTCACTGGTTTTACAGGCTAGCTATTAGCACTAGGGAAGAAAGAGCATATGCACAAATTTGTCCTAGCATATGGGACGAGGAATGTGCCTTTATCGTTGTGTCTATCTGAATATTTTATTAGATTTGGTTTTCGTATTTGAAGATTATGGTTCAGTGTGTATGTATAATTGCTACTTTACCAACACTTAATCAAATCACTGTTATGATGATCCATTTAATGATTCACCCAAAGTGAGAGATTGTGTAATGTCTATTATAGAGATATAGATAAGATATAGATTAAGAACATTAACCCCAGCCTCATTTGAAATATTACAGTCAAGCTTCCGACCGTCACACTTGACTTCACATGCACGAGAGGCGAGAAGCTGCAGGCGGCGGAAAGTTCTTGAAATCTCGCAGCCGCCAAGCAACACAGGAACACGAGCAGGCGAGCAGGTCATTGTTGACACTGTCCATGTCACTTATCGTCTGCAAATAGATCCAAATCTCAATCTATGTGACGATCCTACATTTAAGTGTTATTTTATTTACATTTATTAGCTCTAGATCTAGATTTTAATTTCAAAGTTTGTGTGTATGTGCCCTTGTGTTCCTTTTGCCTTGGACTATTGGATATAAAACTTCTATTTGGATTTATGCGTCCGTGAGATCTTTACAGACAAGGTTTCTGATTCAATGCATGCAGATTGAATGGAAGCAAACTGCTGTTTGTTTAACCGATTGGTAAGTTTTCTTTTTATTTATAGATCAAGATCTAGAGTCTAAATCTAGTCGACACTTCGTGGTCCAAAGTCCCAAGAACAAATATTTATATAGACTAGTTCTAATTTGATTCATCTAGATCAGTGGTTCCCAAACTTTTTTGTCTCATACTCATAGACCCCTTACCATGTTTTCCAGTTTTCGGTAGACCCCCTACTTAGCTAATTATGCATTTTTCGAAATTCATCAACGTCAAATGTGTACTTTTTTTCTCGCTTATTTCTAAGTCGTGTGTGTATTTAGTAAGAAATAATTCAAAATGAATCTAAATAAAATGTAAAAGCTATTACACTAATCTACAAAAAAAAAAAGAAATATAAGCCTATTAGTGGGCTGCTTAGATAAAATGTTCAAAATTGGTCTTCAATTTAATTAGGTTTAATATCAAAACTTCTCAGTGATGTCCAGTTTTTTTTTTTAGAATTATCATTACAAGATTGGCAACCTTGCTGAACCTTTTTTTTTCCACTACATATGAAGAAGATAGAATAACACTGCATAAATGGAAGACATTGCCATTTTTATTATCGTCTCAAATGATCCCCAGCTTAGATGGTTTCATAGTGTCATTACTTTGTTGCAAAATACTAGACACACAGGTAAATGAGGCGATGAAGCTAGGAATGAAGTCAAATTATTTGAGGCTATCTACATTTCTTTTTGGATCTGGCCATGTTTCACAAAGACAGAATTAAGATATTTAAATACAAAGTTAGCATTTACAAATTTAAAAATTCATTTGAATATCAGGATTAATTCAAAGGATTAATTAAGGTGCAAATCACGTGTTTGTGACTTAATTCCATTAATAAGAAATACAATTAAAAGACTCGACCTGCCTATATATTATATAGACCCCCATTTACATTTCATAGACCCCCATTCCATTTTTTTCCACTCTCGTAGACCCCTTGGAAGTTGTCATAGAACCCTATGGGTCTATATAAACCACTTTGGAAATCACTGATCTAGATCTAGAATCTAGATCTATATTCTACATCTACATATAATTCCTTTTGTCTCTATAGTCTAGTCTACATCTACTGTTACTGTTACTCTATACCTATCTAGATCCATATCTAGACCTAGAATCAGGCAGCTCTACATCAATAATTAGATCTAAATATCTATAATTTAATATTTGTTATCATCAACGTAGATCTAGATCTATGTGGATAATAAAAGTATCAGACCATGCGAAATCTACAGATTAGGGCAGATAGTATCTTATCTTATATAATACAGGCGTTACTTCAAAAAAGAAGATGATTACGTCCTACGCGTCATGCATTTAAGCATGCATATTAATCTATGACTTAAATTCTGCCAAGTCACTGGTTTTCCTAGCTAGCTCAGGCAACCCATTCCATGCTCTAATAGCACTAGGGAAGAAGGAGTATTTGTACAAATTTGTCTTAGCATATGGGACGAGGAATGTGCCTTTATCTTTGTGTCTTTCAGAGTATTTTATTAAATTTTGTTTTTGTATTTGAAGATTATGGTTCAGTGTTTTATGTATAATTGCTACTTTACTTTTGAGTCTTCTGTCCTGAAGGTTTTCTAAATTTAGTGATTTTACTATAGGTGTTACTCTAGTCAAATGTGAATATTCATTTGTTATGAATCTCACTGCTCTATTTTGTGTCTGTTCCAGTTTCTTAATGTTTTCTTGAGTTGAGGGGTCATAAACGGAGGATGCATATTCTACTATTGGCCTAACCAAGGTTAAATAACATTTTAGTTTTATGTTCTTATTTGATTTATAGAAATTTCTTTTAATAAATCCTAATACTTTGTTTGATTTTTTTATAGTTTCATCAATATGTGGATTCCATGACAGTTTTTCATTTATTATAACACCTAGGTATTTTGCGTTTTTAGTCTGTGTTACTGGTTTGCCATGAATAAGATAAGTGGAATTAATTTGTTTTAGTTTTTTGTTACTCTTAACAACTGACATTTTTCTGGGTGGAAAGACATGCTCCAATTTGATTCCCATTTCTGTAATTCATCTAATTCTCTTTGTAAAATATCTGTGTCTTGTGTTGTTTTTATTGTTCTATATATTATGCAATCGTCTGCAAATAATCTGACTTTTGTTCCTGAAGTAATGCAATTTGGTAAATTATTTATGTAAATTAAAAATAGTACTGGACCCAAGACTGTTCCTTGAGGTACACCTGAGTTACTGTTATCGGTGTTGATTTAGAGCCATTTATTATTACAGTTTGTTCTCTCCCTATCAGAAAATCTTTAATCCACTGATGAAGGACCATTAATGCCGAAATATTTTAATTTTTTAAGCAAACTATGGTGGTGAACTTTGTCAAAAGACTTAGAAAAATCTAGTAAGATAGCATCTATTTGTTCACTATTATCTAAGCCTTTAGAAAAAAAAATCATCAATTAGTCCTATTAGTTGTGTTTCACATGATCTATATTTCCTAAAGCCATGTTGGTATGGTGTGAGGACATTTTGTTTGTCTAAGTGGTTTATAATGTTGCTACATATTATGTGTTCTAGGATTTTACATGTGATGCTGGTAAGTGATACTGGTCTGTAGTTCCCTGTGTCAGATTTTTCTCCTTTTTTAAATAGGGGGGTGACATTAGCTTCTTTCCAGTCCTTTGGTACTCTGCCCTGGTTAAGTGAAGCCTGAAAGAGTATTTTGAACACTGGGGCTAGCTCATTGCTTAGTTCTTTGAGTAATCTAGCTGGAATACCATCAGGTCCAGACGCTTTATTTGGTTTGGTGTTGGCTAATAGTTTTTGAATTCCACTTTCTTGTACTACTATATCTTCTATGTTGTCTACTTGGTTCAAATTCAGTAATATGTCTTTGTCTCCTGGGGCTGAGAATGCTGATGCAAAGTATTTGTTTAGGATGTTTGCTTTAGTTTCATTATCATTATGCATTATGTTATGTTCATCTTTTAATGGCACTATGCCTGTTGTTTCCATTTTCTTAGACTTAATGTATGACCATAGGTTTTTGTTGTTATTTTGAGATATTACATTGTTTGTGTATTCACTCTGCAGCTGTCTGCTTACTTTTTGGGTTAAGTGTTTAATTTTTATATACTTTTTGTAAACTCTTTCTGCCTTAGTATAAAGTTTAATAAAAGTCACATTTTTTCACGGTATATGGTTGATATGACAACGAGTTATGTGGCGAGCACAACGACCAACCACCTTTACTTTCCTCCAATTAATATCAGGTACTCATTAGAGTTGGTTAATTTAAATTTAAATTTAAATTTGAAATCTACACCTAGATTCGAACCCGGGACTGCGAAAGAAAAGAAAATCCTGATATCGTTGTCCTGATAGCATTGCATTCACTTATAAAATTGCCCATTAAAAGTCAACTTTAATAAACCAAGGCCTCGATGTCTCCACGATCTAGTTCTAGATCCTTGTACTAAAAAAAAAAGAGTGCTTTTTCATTGTTTTGTTTTTAAAGCTGCGTTGTCCTGTATGCCTAATGTAGGCACAAAACATATGTGTGTTTAAGTGTGTATTTAGTGTGCGTGTTAGTGTGGCCTAACATAAAACTTTACTTAACCCCATTGCTTTCATTACCATTCGATACGAAACACAGCCTTCAAAGTAGCCTTTAAAGCAGTAGCGGTCTTAAGGGGGTGGCAAGTGTAGCAACCGCCCCAGGTGCCCGCGCACTGCTAAGGCCACACCTGCTTTAAGTTTTGGAAACTTTTGACATTAAAGAAACACGTCCTCCCTTAGGGCGCTCAGGGGGTTCTATTCCACAGTTGACATTGATCTGGAAATGTCACATTAAAACCAAGAGCCCTTGTTTGACCGGATTCTCTGACATTTAGAAAACATACAAGAAAACTAAACCCTCCCAAGATTCATGGTTAAATTACGTCTCAGTGGTATAGGCATAGTATAAGGAATGGCTTTCTTTTTCTAAATGATATTTCAATGCGTCAATGTAAATTAAAATACTTTTAAGGTGATTAATTGAAAGATATATTTATATAACAAATTATTATTGTAGTGACCTAATAAAAGACTACAGTAAGACATGTCTTGATGCTAGGCTTTATTGAACAAGAATGAAAAAACAGTTCACAATAACACAGTACACACACACAGGCTAACACTGAACCATAATCTTCAAATACAAAAACAAAACTTAATAAAATACTCTGAAAGACACAAAAATAAAGGCACATTCCTCGTCCCCTATGCTAGGACAAATTTGTACAAATACTCCTTCTTCCCTAGTGCTATTAGAGCATGGAATGGGTTGCCTGAGCTAGCCAGAAAAACCAGTGACTTGGCAGAATTTAAGTCATTGGTTAATATGCATGACTAAATGCATGACGCGTAGGACGTAATCATATTCTTTTTTGAAGTAACGTCTGTATTATATAGGATAAGATAAGAAGAGATCAGTTCATAATACACAACAAGAAACATAAATACACAACAATTATGTACAGAATAAAACTATGCTGCAGTCCAAGGACTCATTCTTTAAGGGGGCATACCTATTTTTAAAAAAATGTATTACTGAATATGCATACAAGAATATAAGGAAAATAAGATCAAATTTACAAAAGTCTTTTTTTTTCTTTACAAATATAAACAAGATTTTAGATTCATTAATATTATTTAGTGTATTTCTATTGAAACTTGAAGAGGATTGACTTAGGGCCTCCACTTACGAAAATCCGGCACCATGTATAATGTATATTCATATCACCATCAATGAATATTGTTTAAAAGTTATTATTAGTCATTTTGGGAATATTTTTTAAACTACAAAATGAACGATCGGGTAAAGACTTTCAATCTGAAGAGTTGCTTTTTCGTTCTGTTAGTTCTAAATGTAATTGTACTTGGAGATTAGAATAGAAAGTCTCTTAAGTCCCCCCAACAGTAAAAGAAAACCACAACTCACGTCGTAACGTTTTACATTGCATCTTTTGCGTAAAACTATTGGGTTATTATTGGCTTGGAAGAAAGTCTTTGCAGTGAAGCTTCTAAAATGGTTACGTTGTTACATTTAATATTGCAATTAGTATATATTCATTATGGTTTTAGTACGAAACATCACGTGATACAAAATCTCTACGTTATAGGGTAAAACGTGCACCTTGTAACAAAGTAAAATAGCGGTTTGTTTTTCCTAAGAGACTTAAAAACATCGCGTTAGTATTCTAAACAAGCGTTATTGTGAGGTATCTCTGTTACGCCGACCACCTTTCAGCTCGCTAAAATGTGTATCCGCGGCTTTTGTATAGAGGGACTTCTTATGGTCCGACAGTTACGCTGGGCAGGGCACTATACTGTATGGGAGACGAACCTCAGAAGAACGCATGCCAAAGGCAGTCTTTTTTGGTGAGCTAAAAAGTGGTAAAAGTAACACCGCAACGCTTAAAAGACCAGCTTAGGCGTCAACTTGTCTTAGCTGACATAGAAGAGAGCACCTGGTTGCATGCGGCCTCAGAACGAGACAGCTGGAGGTCACCAGCAAAATAAACAACAAAGTAAAAGGTATCTACACCACTCTACGCAATTAAAGAGTAAAAAATTTATTAAGCACTTAAACACAATAACTAATCATACATCGGCACATTTAATTTCATTACTTTTCTTTCATAGTGCCATAATAAATCAGTAAGATGGTGCGCAAATGTTTATTTAGGTCTAATGGTTCTTTAAAACTCTTTCTTGTTTGCAAAGAAATATTTTAGTGAACTGCGATAAGCCTAGTGACGTAAGCAGCGTTTTTTCTTATCTTCTTATCTTATATAATACAGACGTTACTTCAAAAAAGAAGATGATTACATCCTACGCGTCATAAAACATTCTAGCCAAAATAAATTTTTCGATAATAAGGCATTCTCAAACCGATATAACGGTCGACCTCGAGTTTTCCCGATGTGGCCAATGAGTGGATAATTTTTTTCTTACTAATATGCACATACCTTGAAATTTTAAAGAAAATCGTTACAAATAAAATTTATATCTATATACAAGAATAGCTCGCTTAAGAGTATAGGATATCTTGTCTGTTTTTTTTGTTATTTTTATGAAACTGAATTGTGTCCCTTACTAAGTACTGAATCACGTGATTTATCTGCGCTCATGCGTGAGTTCCGGAACTTGTACAGAAAAAGGCTTTAGGCAGTTTTAGATTTAATACCAGGGCACAACAACAGAGGCAGGAGAATGGATCACAGAGATCTTAGTGGAACATCAGCACATCAATTATTGAGAAGAAAAATAGTCGATTCGGTTTAGTTAATTCCCTGACGATAAAGCGATCAATTTTTCCACTCTTTCCTAAATAAAATGTGAAATTCCTCCTTGTACATGGAACTATCAGGGGCTGATTTTTAACGTGTGTGTATTTGTTATGTTAGCAAATTAGCCGTCAGCTATTCTGTCTGGATGAACACTATTTAAGTAAGGTTCTCCCTTCAAACCTTGTGATCTATAGAGCAGGCGATGTTAAGATCATATGTTACATTGGCTAACGGTTAACGAGGGTGTCATGTGGCCAGCTCAACGATCAGCCGCGCTTACTTTCCATAACTAAAGTCATGTACCCATTAAAGATGGGGCACCCTAGTTAACCGTTTCAGCTTTAACCGAAATTCGACCCGAGGACCCCAGGTTTGGAAGCCAAGCGCTTAGCCACTCAGCCACCGCGCCCCCCTAGACGAATAGTATAAGAGACTTTGAATTATTTTGCCGTTATCTTTTAATTAAAAAGACAGTCTGGTGTGACATAAATGCGCGTCTAAACAAAATAATACGTCTCAACAAGATGTGAAGTGTTTTTGATCTTATTCTCTTGATTTCAAACTGAATACCAATACTAAGAAAATCATGCTCATCTCTATAATGTATATTCCATTCATCCCAGTGGCGCTACAGCCCATGGAAGACCTTGGCGTGCTCTAGCACATCTCTCCATTCTGATCTATCGTGGACTTTACGTCTCCGTGCCTGGACTTTGAGCTGTTGTAGATCTGCCTCTACGTCATCAAGCCACCGTGCTCGTGGTCTGCGTTTGGGGCGCATGCCTTTTGGTTTTTGTTGGTGTAAAATCTTTGCTTCTCTTTTATGTGCTATTGTAATTCAATTTTCTGCTCCACGTAGTTTGTTTCTTCTGGTCTCTAAGTTTCAATTTAAAGCCTTTTAGCTTTGTACGTTTCGATCTATATGTTATTGTGGTTTTAAAAGTTTGAATATACCTCCACGTTCTAGTTTTGATAGACTACCAATATTTGGCTTAATTTATTGTGCTTATGTTTTAAATAGACAATTAAGTTTAATGTGGAAAAAAAACAACATGTTTGCGATAAACCTAGACCTTGACTACACAAAAAAGCACACACAAAACAACTAATAAACGTGTAACAGACTTTCAAAATTTAGTCTTGACTTAAAATTTGAGATTGGAAACTTCTAGTAATATATATTACGAGCAGATGAGTCTCTTAATCATATAGAAAAACAGAACCATAAACAGTAGGTTAAGAGAAATAAAATCTTGGCTCAACGAATAATAATGTCTCAAATAACCTCGTTTACGTTAGTCCATTTTCTAATCTTCTTCTTCTTCTTTCAACACACATTGGCTCCATTCCACATTCACACTACGCTGCGTACGTAACAATAGACATTGATATCATATTTTATATCACAACTAATACTGACTAGCTATGTGCAAAGCCGAGCTCGTGCTTAATCTTCAAACTCAAGGACAAGCCCTATTTTTAATATCGCCATAAACTCGCATAATAATCACGAAATGTTTAGATCTGTTCATACACCGAGACCAAGAAAAAATAAGCAATCAGCTTCACCTTTTTGATCGAAGATGAGCACTATGTAATTTTCTATATACTCCGGGACGAGCTCAAATATTCTATGCTCTTGAAGGAGGCTGTCAAGTCAATCTTTACATTGTAAATCCGCTTACGTCCACGACATGATTAATATAAAGACTCAATTCAGGCCTGGCGATTTTCTCGTTGTTAGGAACTCTATTTGCTTCGTAAACTGAAACTTCACACTCATAGCAATACCTTGGATAGCAATACCTTGGATAGCAATACCTTGGATAGCAATACCTTGTAAAAAAAATACCCCCTTGGATAGAAATACCTTGTAAACAAATACCTTGGATAGCAATACCTTGGATAGCAATACCTTGGATAGCAATACCTTGGATAGCAATACCTTGGATAGCAATACCTTGTAAACAAATACCTTGGATAGCAATACCTTGTAAACAAAAACCTTGAATAGCAATACCTTGGATAGCAATACTTCAGATTGCACCAATACCTTGCATAGCAATACCTTGAATAGCAATATCTTGTACAGCAATGCCTTGCGTAGAAATACCTTGGATAGCAATACCTTGAATAGCAATACCTTAGATAGCAATACTTCGGATAGCAATACCTTTGATAGCAATACTTCGGATAGCAATACCATGAATAGCAATACCTTGGATAGCAATACCTTGAATAGCAATACCTTGGATAGAGATATCTTGTATAGCAATGCCTTGCATAGAAATACTTTGAATACCAATACCTTGAATAGCAATACCTTAGATAGCGATACTTCGGATAGAAATACCTTTTATAGTAATACTTCTGATAGAAATACCTTGGATAGTAATACTTCGGATAGAAATACCTTGGATAGCAATACTCCAGATAGCAATACTTCAATAGAATCGTTCCTAATCTAAGCAGCAATCCCCCCCCCCCCTTTTAATAATTTACTAATATATTTTGATTGATAGCCAGATTTTAACATTAAGGAAATCAGTTCTACAGTAAAAATGTTATCCTTTTATCTTTTCTAATCAATGCATGTACCTGTTGGACCGACGGGTCAGCACATGTGGTTGCTTGACCCACACTCTTCATTCCTACTTTCTTTTCATCTCATCTGTCGCTTGTATCATCTCCCAATATTCCCAAAGCTTCCTGAGCTTACACTGTGTTTGCTTACAGCGCTATATCAGTCAAGCCATAGTTGAATCCAGTTCATCGGACCACATAGACACGAGTACACGAACAGACTCTGTTACACAATGGGACGTCCTCCTTTACGCAGAGATAGATCCGAATTTAGTCTGTTCTGGACTTGATACTTTGGATGGCTCCAAAGCGACGGAATGGAACGACCCTTGTTTTACCCATTGCTAAGGACGTTCTTCTCAATGATAGGTCGTAATTGTAAAAAAATATTTGAAATGATAAAAAAAACATTAATGTAAGTTACCTTTTCTTAGATAATGAGCGAAAGGTATACATTTAAACTGTATGTGTGGGTCTTTGAGACAGAACAATGAAAAGCTGTGAAAAATGGGACCCTTATGAAAACTTAAAGGTGACAGCAAACAGATTTGAGTTTATTGAAAGTTCAATTCCAAAAAAATATATCATAATGTATTTAAAATTTATTTTGAATAAAACGTGACCGTAACTCTGGCAAATCTATAATCAATTTGATATTATATGTATCAGTAGAAACGGATAAGCTACCTGGTGACTACCTGGAGCTAGATCTTTACAACAATATTACGCTTTTTCGAATGCTATTCTAAGCCGTGCAGACGTTAGATGCTTCCCACCAACCAACAGCCTCGTTTTGACTTTTGCAATGTTGACCAGAGACTGGCGTCTGATTGAATAAATTGTTATATGGTCATATAACCTTTTAAAGGCAGACTTGCAGACGGAACAACGCCCATATAACTTCAATATATTAATGTCAGTGCTTTTATATTTGCCAGTTTTTGTCTATTGACAAATACATTGCGCAGAGATTAAGTAGAAAAATAAGCCACTAGTCACGGAACAATTCGTTCAGTCTTGTTTTTTTTCATGTGATTTTAAAGGGCAGCAATTTGAGTTTGTTTCACTAGTCGCCTGCCAACTTGACTTAATCAATAAAGTCTTAGACCATAAATGCGTAATTGTGAGAGCCGTAGAGGCGATAAAGTGCATTGCATGACAATTGATGTATCCATCAACACGACATGAAGAGATTTGAAGGGGACACGAAAGAACAGCAGCCTAAAAATATAATAAAGCATTTTTAACACACGTCTGAGAATATTTTTAATCGCATTCAAGGAGGATTGTTCCAATGTCCTAGCAAGTGGCAAAATTAGATTGTTGACTATTGATTCATTTCAACTTCATAGCATTTGAAAATGTAACTGTCTTATCTTGAGCATTTGATAACGCTTAATCTTTTGAGATCTAGATCTATTTCGTTGTACATTCTCATATATATCAAGGGAAAAAAAAAGCTATCTTTTTTATTCCAAAAGAATTATTAAGGTCACAATATTATGTTAATATTAAAAAGACTTTGCAACGGAAAGAACGCCAGCAACATTTGATAGTAAAGAGATTGTCCGAAAATACTTTTCAGAAGAAGTACACAAATTGACAAAATAATTAATATAATAAAATGTCACAAAATATTAACATCTCAATAAAAAGTGAGAATACACATAATGGCCTTTCTTTTGTAAATCTTAACTTATAAATTAAAACGATATATATCGAACATATTTAAATTACTTTCAAACTTATAAATCTCCATGTGTTTGCCCAGACGTAATTGTGTGGTGAATAAAGTATTTCTAGACGTCAATTCTGGTAATTACATATCCAAAAGTTACTAGAAAGATGTTTGAAGTATTGATACAGAATTTCATTTTACGATGCCTTGCGACAATAAGAAATGCGTAGCAGTGAAACACTCTAGGATTTCTTGTTGGTGATGCCAGTATTACAGTGTAGTACGTTGACTGTAAATCTTTCTGTGTAAGAAGTGTTGAGGTACTGTGAACCACTCTTTGAATGCTTTTTAAATCACACCGTGTATTACATTCGTTTCTCTGTCTTTAATCTTTTTTCTTATATGGCTGTAACTACATTAACTCTTTCTCTCCGTAATTTTTTTCCACGTTTCGACGGAATACTTTTTTTTGCTCATTAGTATTTTTTTTTATACCCTGTTATGATTGAGCTTCAATAAATTTTTTTTGGTTTGTTACCAGAAAGTGTTTTATTTGGTAATGAATTAAATGGAAGTACATGCGCTTTTTTATATAACATTATGTAAAGTTTATAAAATCAAAACTTAATTTAATTTAATGAGGTCCAATCATTGATGGTATCGTCCGTTTGGAGAGAAAGAGTTAAATGATGTGATGCCATCTTCATTAAGGGGTGAAAAATGGAATGGACAGTTTGTCTTTTATTAAAACTAAATATTTCTGTAAACATGGAAACTTTCAATCTATCTTGTCTGCCTCTTCCCAGAATTCTTAACTGCTTATTGGGAAGTTTGGTCGAGAGGCCAAGTGCGCTTGAACTTGGGTTGGCTTGGCTATCTAGAAGGGGGCTCAAGGTTCGACACCCGACTCGAGCAGAGCTGTGTTTACTGAGCGCCTAAAGGCAGCACGGAAAACCAACTCCTAGATACCCCGTCTCCCCCACTGGTCCACAAAAGAGATTGGACTAAAAGCTCTCTAAGCATGCTATAAGCATGAAAGTAGCGCTATATAAAAGCTATAATAATAATAATAATAATAATAATAATATTGTTCCCTTGACGTCAATAGTTCATGAGTAGAGTAAGCCTCAATCCTCTTGTCTTTCACTTTTTACATTCTTTCTATTTCATAAGTAGGTAACTTTGTTCAACCTAGAGACCAAACTATGAGACAAGAAGTGAAACAGGTAATGTAGGGTCTAAGTGTAGCCGAGACCAAGTGCTTCTTTTCATTTTTTTTCGAAAATAGAATATACATTTTTTTAAATATAATAAAACATTTGGTTGGGTTATCAAACACATGTAAGCTTGACGGAGAACAAAAAGAGGACATAGCTTCAGAAAGGAGGACAAAAAGAGGACATAGCTTCAGAAAGGAGGACAAAAAGAGGACATAGCTTCAGAAAGGAGGACAAAAGAGGACATAGCTTCAGAAAGGGGGACAAAAAGAGGACATAGCCTCACAAAGCTGGACATAGAAGACCCAGAGAACACTTTTAAAAACTAATTATGAATAAACCTGACATGTAACGTAAAAGCCGCATTAGTTAGAGGGTCAGGAACTTATAATGAAACATATTTAGGCTTTAACGAGGACTCTAACCATGATTATGTTTCATCTTATTTTCTTCCCTTTAATACAGTAAAAGCCGGACATTACCGAACAGCAGTCCTATTAAATTACCGGAAGACACGATCTAAAAACGTCCTCCGTTTTCCGGACGTTGCAGGGATGTTTGCTAATGTAATTAGATTGTACAGTGTTGCTAATTAAAAGAACGTGATTACCTTTAGCCCAGGGCATGTCTCTGATCTGACCCTGTCAGCGCTTTTAATAACTTTATTTTCATCTTCGGAATATGGTTTCAATTAACCTGTGATGTTGAGTGTAGTGATTTAGTTTTTAATTGTGTGTCATGCTGTTGGCGTTTAGTATTTTCTTTGATGTCTAAATAGTTTGTGATTGAATTCATTATACTTACTGCACTGAAGTAGTTTCTTTCTCACCTCTCTCTCTGTCTCTCTCTTCCTCATTCACTCTTTCTCTCTTCCTCATTCACTCTTTCTCTCTTCCTCATTCACTCTCTTCCTCCTCCTTTTCTCTCTTCTTCCTCCTTCACTGTTTATCCTTCTCTTTCTTTCTTCCTACTCCATTTCTCTCATCTTACTCTTTCTCTTCTTCTATACTCCTCCTTTTCTCCTTTATTTCTCTTCCTCCTTTCGTCCTCCTTCTTTCTTTCTCTTTTTCTTTTTCTCTCTATTTTCTCATACTCCCTGTTTCTCTTTGTCCTTCTCTCTGTTATATATATATATATATTATTTTCATTTTCAAATCTTCCATAAATTAAAAAAAAATCTTACACCACTCCAAATTCTTATTCTTATCTTATTTTATATAATACAGACGTTACTTCAAAAAAGAAGATGATTACGTCCTACACGTCATGTATTTAGTCATGCATATTAACCAATGACTTAAATTCTGCCAAGTCACTGGTTTTTCTGGCCAGCTCAGGCAACCCATTCCATGTTCTAATAGCACTAGGGAAGAAGGAGCATTTGTGTAAATTTGTCCTAGCATAGGGGACAAAGAATGTGCCTTTATTTTTGTGTCTTTCTGAGTATTTTATTAAGTTTTGTTTTTGTATTTGAAGATTATGGTTCAGTGTTTTATGTATAATTGCTACTTTACTTTTGTGTCTTCTGTCCTGAAGGCTTTCTAAATTTAGTGATTTTACTAATGGTGTTACTCTAGTCAAATGTGAATATTCGTTTGTTATGAATCTCACTGCTCTATTTTGTGTCTGTTCCAGTTTCTTAATGTTTTCTTGAGTTGAGGGGTCATAAACGGAGGATGCATATTCTACTATTGGCCTAACCAAGGTTAAATAACATTTTAGTTTTATGTTCTTATTTGATTTATAGAAATTTCTTTTAATAAACCCTAATGCTTTGTTGGATTTTTTGTAGTTTCATCAATATGTGGATTCCATGACAGTTTCGGACATTCGTTCTCTCTCTCTCTCTCTCTATCTTACAATGAAACACACAAAAACAAACCAAACAATAGAAAAAAAATATATAAACAAAGTTTTTATTAAAGATTTTAAACTTTAAAAAAAGTTATTTTCCTTCAAATTATTTCACGTTAAGCGAATGTCTGCCTTCGTATAAACAAGACGTATAAACAAGACGTATAAACAAGACGTATGAACAAGACGTATGAACAAGACGTATTTTTTTTGGACTAGACAGTGTGTGTGTGTGTGTTTGTTACGTCCGATATTGTTGTAACATTAGAAACATAAAAAGGAAAGAAAATGAACCTTAAACAACCCTGATAATAATAAGAAACTAATAATAATAAATATCATAAATCTAACATCGTTATTCTCTTTGCACAAATTGTTTCGTCCAATTTGTACATTACACATAACAAGCCATAATAACAAAATATATTTATATTTAAAACTGTTAACCGTATATGGCTGTTTATATTTCAAAACTTATTTCAGCCAATGTGACGTGAAATATGAAAGAAAACCAAAAGTAAAGAAAACATTGTAGATCTTTGAAAGCAATAATGCCATCTAGCAGACACTCAGGTCATCAATACAACGCTAGGCCAAGTGCAAGGATATAAATATCTAGATGCAGCCATCGACCCCCAAGCATAAATGGAATGAACCGAGACACATCGAAGACTCTCCTAATTTTGAAAACTAGAAAAACTGTTTGCATCTATTTTCTTATTGGTATAGTAGCAATACTGATGTGGACAGTTCTAATCAAACTGAATTTTTGTTTGTTTGGAGAATAAAAATGATCCAATTTTATATTTCAATAGTGACAAATATCAAGACTCATTCCTAATTGAAACAGGGATATTCAAACGAACTTTGTATAGTTAAAACATTTAGAGCCAAGTTTACACAACCAGATCTTTGCATTCTACTAAACATTACATCTTTTATGACAAAGTAGTTTGTATTCATCATTATCAGTAGACTATGTGCATCCACTGGTTGGGACTCAAGGAAATATAAAGGTACTAAAACACATATAAATAAGAAACGTCAGTTTAGAAACAAACAAATATTCATTATTGACTAGAGTAACACTATTAAAAAATCACTAAATCTAGTGATGCTTTATGACAAAAGACTAAAAATAAATTAACATATAAAATACTGAACCATTACTAACAAACAAACCTTATATATTCAGAAACATACAAAGATAAAGGCACATATCTGCTAGGTCGAATTCGTCAAGTGCTCCTTTTTTAGTGCCTGAATCAGCCGTGAAAACCAATGACCTAGCAGAGTGCTCAACTTGATCGACACAGTAGGAATTAATTAGCTTGAGCTAGCAGAGTGTTTAACTAGATTGACACAGTAGGACTTAATTATCTTGAGCTAGCAGAGTGTTCAACTAGATTGACACAGTAGGACTTAATTATCTTGAGCTAGCAGAGTGTTCAACTAGACGGACACAGTAGGACTTAATTAACTTCTTTTGAAAAGAAACGTCATCATGTAAAACATAAGAAAATATCTCCATTGAATAAATGATTTATCTTTTGTTGGCCTCCTTCAGTCGTAGAACGACTATGGTGCATCTCGAACACTTTTTCATGTGGGCTGTGGAGCCATGTTTAGGAGAGACACTCCTGTCCACAGATAGCGCAGGTTGAGATGGAGAAAGACAGCCAACAGAACTGGTGTGGTGGCCCAAAAGGTCCAACAAAGGGATAGGTGAAGGGGAATTCAAGCAAGTAACAACAGAGTGAATGGCGTGGCAACATTGTCTTGCAAAGGTCCTGTCAAAACATCTCTGGTGAAATATTCCAACCCAGTCATTTTCTCGCTGTCTGCCATTCTTCATTAAAAATGGAATTTCAAAACATTGCACTAATTGTGTTTTGTCGTCTAGGCAGAATGGGCCTCATTCACCAATCGTAAACAAACAACATTTAGTCACGTGATAATATTGAATAAACAACGAAAAATACTGTCACGTGATAGCCATTGTGTATTAAAAATAAGATCGTATTTGGTATAGAAGAAATAGAGAATCACGGGAATAATTGTTTATTAATGTACACGCGGTGAATGAGGTCCATTGATCAAAACTTGTACCACTGAATCATGTAATTTAGATACTTCATAAGCTCGATGTTTTGCCTCCGAGCGTCTCACTTGAACACCCCCCTCTTTCTTCTCATATCTACACCCATGGAGTCTAGTCTCCTGGGAGACCTCAAGGTCAGAGAAGTACATCTCCTGGCTTTCAGAAAATAATCTCAAGGACGATGGCTTTATCTTGTTGAGATATCGATTGATTCCCTCCCTTTAGACGTAGAGGAAAAAAAAAAAAAGGTGAATCAATTTACTTACGTTGAGGTAGAGGCAGGGATAGAAGAATAAACCCAGAAATACTTGCATTCATTCAGGGGAAGTTTTCTTTATATAGCCACAACCTGGGAATTTCATCTGGATAGTATATGTGTATCTCTATCAACGGAGGGCCTACTATTTTTTAAGATGAAAAGTTATCTGATCTTTGTGAAGTGTTTTGTGTGACAGACTGGCAGTACTCTTACCGATGGGAATGTCATTATCAAACATTTTATAAATTTTATTTGACTGCCAATCGTTGATATAATTGTTCTGACTGTATCATTTAGATCAGTATATTTTTTTTGTTTTCTTTAACTGAATATTTCGCACTTTTATATATGTTACTTCCTATTTATAGAAGAAAAAAAGGTTGAAACACACCATAGTTGACGACTCTGAACGCGACATTAGTGACGTCACGGTTAGTGTTTTGTTTTTTTAGGTAGCTGGTATTAAGACTTCAATGTGAAAGCATTGATTAATGACAGAGACTCGACTGTGGCCTTTAGATATTAAACATTGTCAAGTTATTCAACAGTCAAAACTTAATGTTTGTCTGTATCATGAAAGCAAAAAGGAAAGGTCCCCTTTCACACCTTGCGATCTGCGGGGCAGATGATGTAAAGGTCATCTGTTTCTGTGGCCCACGATTAACGAAGATGTCATGTGGCCAGCACAACGACCAACATCCTTTACTTTTCCCCAACTAATATCAGGCACCCAGTTACAAATCTTGCTGTGGTGCAGAATGTGGAACAGACCACCGCCTCATCATCACAAAACTAAACATCCGTATTCAACCAAAGAGACGTCCGCAAAAATCTAAACCCCTAAAAAGGCTAAACACGGCCAGACTAGCAGATGACAAATTGAAAAGTCGCTTGCAGATGCGATAGAGAACTGCCTCAAGTCCACCCTTCCAACTGAATCAAATGTAGATAAAAGCTGGGAATGCTTCAAAGAAGCTATCTATAGCACAGCATTAAACATACTCGGTCCTATGGAGAGAAAGCATCAGGACTGGTTTGATGAAAACAATACTGAGATCAGAAAACTATTAGATGAAAAGCGCAAGCTCCACAAATTGTATCTGAACAACCCAAACTCCCAGTCCACTAAAAATGCATTCACTAACATCCGCAAAAATGTGCAAAAAGTTACGCCAAATGCAAGATACCTGGCTTAGCAAGAAAGTGGAAACAATACAGGAATCTGCTGACAAGCACGATATGAAGAACTTCTACCATGCCATAAACGATATCTATGGACCCATAAAGTCAGGCTCATCATCTCTATTAAATGCTGAAGGGACAATCCTATTGAAAGATAAGGAAGAAATCCTAAAACGCTCGGCAGAGCACTTCGAAAAGGTTCTCAATACACCTTCCATCATAAATGAAGCGGCCATAGACAGGCTACAGCAAGTACCAATAAATGAAAAAATGGATGACCCCCCTACGCTAAAGGAAACCGATCTTGCCATTCAACAGCTCGCAAGCGGAAAAGCCCCAGGAGCTGACTCCATTCCCGCAGAGATCTACAAAAAAAGGTGGATTAGCCCTGATTGAAAGACTTCATAAGCTCTTCTTAATTATGTGGGAAAAAGAGTCAATACCACAAGACTTTAAAGATGCCACAATTGTTCATTTATACAAGCGAAAAGGAAACCGCCAGATCTGCGACAACCACAGAGGAATATCTCTTCTCTCTATTGCTGGGAAAATCCTTGCACGCATCCTACTAAATCGTTTCATGCAACACATAGAATATGGTCTACTACCAGAAAGCCAGTGCGGCTTCAGAAAAGAGCGTGGAACCATTGACATGATCTTAGCAGCAAGGCAGCTCCAGGAAAAATGCCAATAACAAAATGCTGACCTGTTCTCAATATATGTCGACTTATCAAAGGCATTCGACACTGTTAGCAGAGAAGGACTCTGGAAGATCATGTCAAAGTATGGCTGTCCACAAAAATTCATAACCATGGTGAGACTATTTCATGATGGCGTGAAGGCTCGTGTCCAAGAAAGTGGAGAACCATCAGAGCCCTTCGAAGTATCAAACGGGGTAAAACAAGACTGTGTCCTAGCACCTACACTGTTCAGTATCATGTTCTCCAGATGCATTCACAAATAGAGGGATAAATATATCATACAGATTTGATGGTGGCCTATTCAACCCTAGGCGGCTTAAAGCAAAATCAAAAACAAATGCAGCAGTAATCAGAGACTTGCTATTTGCTGACGACTGTGCCCTAAATGCCTGCTCTGAAAACGATCTGCAGAGCATCGTCAGTAACTTCTCAAGAGCATGCTCAGACGTTGGCCTTACCATAAATACGAACAAGACTGAAGTCTTATATCTAACTGCTCCTGGCAAAGTCTACTCGGATCCAAGCATCACTATAAATGGACAGGATATAAACGCAGTGGACAAATTCACATATCTTGGCAGCACACTCTCCAGAAATGGAAAAATCGATAGTGAAATCGACCTGCGTATCGCTAAGGCCAGTGCATCCTATGGCAGACTGTCTAAAATTGTCTGGAACAGACGTGGTATCACCACAAACACAAAGCTAGGGGTCTATAGAGCCGTCATCCTCCCTACATTTGCTCTATGCCTCAGAAACATGGACAATGTACAGTAAACATGCAAAGAAACTGAACCACTTCCATGTCTGAGAAAAATACTAAATGTCAAATGGCAAGACAAAATACCAGATACAGAAGTACTTCGAAGAGCGTGTCTGCAAAGCATCCACACAATCCTGATGCAGTCCCAGCTGCGATGGGCAGGTCACGTCTACAGAATGGAAGACCACCGCATCCCTAAACGACTCTTGTATGGCCAACTAAGTGAAGGAAAGCGCTCGCAAGGTGGTCAAAGAAAGCGCTTCAGGGACACCTTCCAAGCTTCTCTTAAGGCGTTCAGCATAGACCCAGGCACCTGGGAGACAGAGGCACATGACAGAGCATCATGGCGTCGCGCTGTGAAAACTGGCGCACAGGATGCTGAGGAAAAAAAAACAACGCTTGCAGAAGAAAAACGCCAGAAAAGAAAAGCAAGGCAAACGACACTAGCTCCAGCTGAAATAACCTGCCCAGTGTGCGGCAGAACATTCCGGGCTCACATAGGTCTCACCTGCCACATGAGGATGCATAAAACCCCAGTGCAAAGCCCTCAGCCCCTTGGATGACAAAGTGGTCATCATCGAACCACGATGGACGAACTATATATATATATATAAATTTATATATATATATATATATATATATATATATATATATATATATATATATATAAAGCTGGGTGGACCCAGATGCGCCTTAAAGATCCCGAAATTAAAAATATCAGTCTTCACCAGGGTTCGAACCCTGGACCTCTAGTTTCAGAAGCCAAGCGCTCTATAACTCAGCCACCGCGCCTCTTGACTATATCATACTCGCAAGTAATGCACCCGTACAAGACAAACATCTCCTGAGTAGTCTGTCGGAAGTCGGACATACAACTATAAGACAAATCTATTCCAACAGTTGGCTGCAGGGGCGTGAATTCAAGGGCTGGATGTGACCCACGGGTCGTAACTAGGAATTCCATGCGGTAGAGTCCCAAAAACTCTCTCTAAATTGTAGCCCAAAAGGGTGAGTTATCGGAATGAAATTTATCACACGCACTCACAAAAACACTTTTTCAAGGTATGAATATTTTTTTTAGACTTACTTGTAAATAGCGTTACGTTCCTGCTAATTAGAATGCTCAGTACGCTATGGCTCCAATATCTTTTATGGACCGAAGGGGGGAAGGTTATGCGAGAGAAGGTTTCCGTGCTGTCTATAGGCTCTGCAAACAGCTCAGCTTGAGTCGGGATTGAAACTCTAGCCCCCCCCCCCCCCTTTTTATCATTTCTGATGGATTAGTGTTGATCTTTAAAACGAAGTTTTATTTTACTTTTTTTTTTATTACAGATCTTGTATCAATCTATTCTGTCTGACTGTCTGGTACAAATTTTGAGCATGTTATTTCTCCCACATTCATTCTCGAATCAAGTTGAAACTTAACACGATTATTTATGGTACCCGACAAAACATGAATACATAAAAAAACATAAAAAAAAAACTAATTGAAATTTGAAATTTGCATAACTATTCATTGTCGTAACAATATATTAATCAATGTAAAAAATAACATATGATAATCAATTAGTGGTAATTTGTTTTGTTTTATATTAAAAGGACACTTATTCCTGCAGTATTGAGATATCTGTCAGTGATTTTTTAAAGTTGTTTTCCATTTTTTCCATAAAGATTTTGAAAATATTTTTATCGTTTATCATTATTTTTTAGTATTGAAATACTGGTTGCAGCAAAGTCAGTTTGTAATGATCCACGATTGTTTCCATGTTTCTTAGCCTCAAGTTGGCGATCGGATTGAAACGGTCGTTAGATGAGACGTTCAGGAAAGCAAAACAGAACCCTTGTTGAAATGCCTAAGAACCAAGTCCATTGCATTGACGAGGATGTAAGAAAGCCCCAGCACACCGTTTCTCAAGAAGCCGTTTTTATGGCAGATACATGCACTGTTGATGTGATACAGAAAAGAAATGTTGGGGAGTTTCCCGGTGTGCTCAGCTTTGTCCTCGCTTCTTACCCAAGCGTCTTCGAATACAAGCCATCGATAATAAACATATAAAACGTTACATCTGCTTGGATATTTTCCCAGACAGAAGTTTCTTTAGATAGCGGATGGAGGCAAGCTTCCGTATGCCTAATGTAAAAAGGTCTTAGACTCAACACTAAGAGCATTGACAAAGAAGAATAAAATGTCTTACCCCAACTCTAGAAGAGCGTTCAAGCGTTGGCGATAAAATGTAGGTCAGCAGGGGGAGAGCACTTGCGCTATCAATCATTGAAAGTTGTTTGCAGACTACATTCTTACTATCGATCTGTTAGTCACAGACACCCCCTCCAAACACCCGGGACGATGAAATGCGGGGGCTGTGGACATCTTGAAGACGTTTCATGTTTACATTCATATACACAGATCAGAAAAATATACTCACTCCGATACACACTTCACACGAACACAGACTGTCTAGAATGAGCATTCAGATGAGTGTTAGGCGCTTTCGCGCGCTGTCTAATGCAGATAAACCTAGCGGAGGTAACTCTAAACGAAATACAAAAACACAGGCGAAAGGCGAACAATAGAAGTTAGTCGACACTGATACTGAATGTCGAACAAGAATATTAATAATAATGAAGGAAACCGTCGAATGTCGTCTAGCTGAATCTCTACGTACATAAAAAGCTCCTTGTTTAAAGACGTCAAGAATAGTCTGTTTACATCGGTTGATATTTCGCTATTCTTCCTCAAATCCTATTATTGTTTTTACTAGTCGCGTCATTGCCTCTAAGTCAAAACTTCCCAAATTTACGAAACAAATAACTAATTTCTAATCGTGGCACGTCATCCTTTACATTCACGTCAGTCATACAGCATGGTTATTAAATATTTATAAGTCTTAATTTTAGAACTTGATCTATGATGGTAAGCCAACCCATAATTGCTAGTTGGAAGGTATTCCATAAACTATTGACTATCGGAGTTATAAACTAGGCTTACTGATGAATTTATTCCTAACTTAATAGTAACAAACACGGGAGGCTCTACAGTATATATTTTTAACACATTTTGCAAATGGTTTTTGATTTTAGAAAAATAAAAAAATTACATTTGTAATGCTAAGTTAAGTAATTTCTGTCATACTAACTATTACAATTACACCAAAAAAGAGAAAAAATCTATTTAGTATGCATATAAGTTGGACTTAATTTAAAACAACAATCAATAAGTAATTTTTCATATTTTCGCGTGTACTACAATGGCTACAAATACTCCGATGAGGATTTGAATTTACAAAACATTTACATCAATTAGATATTCATTATAAGACATCAGTTAGGCCAGGTTCACATCTTACTTCACATTCACTTTCACCAATCCTTTGGTTTGCTGGACCGCTGAGGCACCACACAAGATCTGTCAACCTTTTTTCTCCATTCTTCTATTTCATTTTTTTTTTGGATAGAATTTCATTCTGATGTACTTTCTGAAAATATTGAAACCTGCCTTTTTACCTGCCTGGGAGGACCACTACGGGGGACGATTTTGAGTTTGTGTTTACACACAAACTGTCTTCGTAACCTTGTTTTTGTTTACTCGTTTAGTTTTAGTGTGTTTTTTTTGTTACTCTTAATAACTGACACTTTTCTGGATGGAAAAACATGCTCCAATTTGATTCCCATCTCAGTAATTCATCTAATTCTCTTTGTAAACTTTCTAAATCTTGTGTTTTTTTTATTGTTCCATATATGATGCAATCGTCTGCAAATTATCTGACTTTTGTTTCTGAACTAATGCATTTCGGTAAATCAAAAATAGTAAAGGACCTAAGACTGTTCCTTGAGGTACGCCTGAGTTTACTGTTATTGATTTAGAGCCATTTATTATTACAGTTTTTTCTCTCCCTGTTACAAAATCCTCTATCCAATGATGCAGTGGACCATCAAATCCATTATAAGTAAAAACAATAAACTACTGTAGCGAAGATAAGTAGTGACACTTGCGCCTTAAATTGAAACACCCTAAGACAAAGTTTTGGTTTGCTGTGTGTGAATATCGTTCCTCTTATGTTCTACTTTTGAATGCAATTGGGATCAATAGGAAGTAAAGTAGAAAAGGATTATCGTTCCTTGAATCGTAAACTTAAATAGCCATTACATTTATCAATAAAAAAAAATCCTTGCATTTTTTGTTTGCCAATTACATTGCTGGCTAAGCTTCAGAAAGGATGTGTATTTGATGGTCGAATGACAAGACGGACATTATTTCATTTATTTAAAACACAGCCATCATCATCCTATTTGTACCTAAAAGCTTTGTTTCTCACATTTTTATCATTGACATCGCCATACCAAGGAGTCACCTATGCACCCTTGGCCAGCTGTGGGTTCTGGGTGAGCGATTTGTGCTTTCAAAACCAGGGCCAAGCGTTGCCATACATTCCGAGCTGCCAAGAGTCTGTCGCGTAATATTTTTACTATAAGAGGAGCGCATGTCAAAGTTTGATTTATAAAGAGTTGGAAAGGGCTAATACTAAGGTTTAAAAGACAATGGAGGTTGTGAGTAGAGCGTGTGGCTTTGCCCTTAATTTGGGTCGTCGTAAAATTCTTGTAATATTGATTACAGTAACATTGTGTTATAAAACACGGAACAAAAAAGCACTTCAGTATGGACGTAACTGAAGTTTTGCAATATCTACTTTACCGAAGGGAGGAGTGTACTGTATGGTTCGCAAAGATTGGGACTGTTCGTTGTTTTTTAGGGATTAGGGTTGTCGTTATCTCAGCTCAATTATCAAAGTCGAATTTCTAAAAAGTTTCAAATTTAAGGAAGCTATGTGGGTCGATATGGCGTTTGATATTTTTTTTTTAAGGAAACCTCAGAATTTGCGCTATTCAATTTTTAGCTTTATCATCATAGGAATCCTTGGGCCTTAGGCCTCTTTTCTTTGCCTCTTTTTTGGGCTTAATGTGCCTCTGTTATGGGCCAACTTGCCTCTTTTGTGGGCTTTTTAAAAAAAAAAATTTTAATATGTTTTTATTTGTAAGTTCTCATAATTCACAATCATAAACAATTGAAAAGGGATTAACCTAAAAATATAATAATAGTAATAGAAATATTATTTAATATCAAAGACATACTACCTAACCATCCTAACCATTGAACCCACTAAAGACAGAAAAATGATACAAGTATCCTCTACTCCAGAACAATCAACACAATATCAGATATCCCTGACCCCAAACACCCCATTTCTGGAAAACTATCTGAGCATTGTACAAGTATATGAAAATCAAACTAGATAATTCTCTACCCTAAAATCCATTATTGTTCTAAATGTCAATTCTAAGTGATTAGGATTAAACACCGTATTATTATGTAGAGCTTTGAGCCAGCTAGCCCAAACAAGATTCCTGTATTTGGAAACAATAATTAAGTTAGAGTAATGTACCATCTTATTTTTTAGTTTTGGCAGCTTGTTTAAAACAATAGACAAGTTAACATTTACATAGTTGCCACAGTTTGCTTCTAATAAGTCCCTTACAGTACTTCTAACTTGAAGGAATAATGGACATTCCAAATACATATGTTTCTCATTATCAGCATTTTCAAGATGGCATAATATACATTCACGGTCATTTGCTCGTTTTCTAACCATAGGGGTCATCCCAAAGATAAGTCTATAACTTATCTCTCTTGCTTTTGGTGGGATATGTTTGCTGTGTAGGTTTATGAATGTCTCCTTGAATTCTGTCACCCCAAGAACTCTCCCCCACTTAATCCTATTCACTAGGCTTTTTAAGTGTTGTGTATGATTCTTTGGTTTTGATGTGTATTAAATGTTCATTACCAGGTAAAATTCTTGAAATAGATCTGTAAAATGGATGAGTGACTGTACCAAAATAGTGAGGAGTATCATTGTGTATTGGAAGAAGACTACTTAATCTTAAACCATAATAGTAAATTGTCAAGGGAAAGTTTGTTGGGTTTCTAACTACTTGACCTACAAATTTTAACCTTAGCGAATGTATTTTTGTTTTAAAATCTTGCAAGTTTTTCCCCCCATCCTCTTTGTTTTGAATGAGTGTAGTGTGCTTAATGCTCCTAATAGTGTTTTTAAATATAAAGCTTCTAATTAACTTGTTCAGCTTGTTTATGAATTTAGGAGGTGGCTCTGTAATGTTAGCTAAATAGACAATCTTTGGAATGACCAAACTATTTATCAATACAGCTCTACCAAATATTGTAGAACCTGTGTGCTGATAAAGTTTAATCTTCTCCCACTGGTCTTTACAATAGAACAAATGATTACAGGTATAGACAATACCACAAATCTTGATTTTATCTACAATTTTGAAAGCAATTCTCTTTGAACTTCCATTTCCCTAGTCCCATTACAGAGGATTTATTGGGTTGTCCATTGTCCTTTGCTGTAGACGAACAAATTTATTAGGATTCTTTCCCAAGGATCTGTCCTTCTTTCCTAAGGAATCCCAAGAAACATTGTTGGTGCGTTTGAATTCTTAAAACTGTTTTTATGTACCCCAAAGTGGGCTAATCAACGCAAAAAAACTTTTCATGTACATCACTCAGTCACAAGTCCCACGCCATTGTATACAGGCTAAAAGGTCCAAAGGAACTTTATTACTATGACCGCCTTCCCAAATCAATAGTAGAGAAGCCTCCAAAAGTTGACAGACCGGTAACGGTTTCCAGATGTTAACTTTTCGTCAACCCAAGATTGAGGCCACACAGCATTTTTTTAATTCAGTATTGAAGAGATGACATTGCCAACAAACATAAGTTTACGTTAACATTGTTCATGAACTGTCCCAACCTGACCTTTTTTTTTTGTTTTATAAATTCTTTTTTTTTTTTTTTTTTAAAGGAAACCTCAGAATTTGCGCTATTCAATTTTAGCTTTATCATCATAGGAATCATTGGGCCTTAGGCCTCTTTTCTTTTCTTTGCCTCTTTTTTGGGGCTTAATGTGCCTTTTGTATGGGCCATCTTGCCTCTTTTGTGGGCTTTTTTTTTTTTTCCAATATGTTTTTATTTGTAAGTTCTCATAATTCACAAGTATTAAATCATAAACAATTGAAAATTGATTAACCTAAAAATACAACAATAGTAACAGAAACATTATTTAATATCAAAGACATACTACCTAACCATCCTAGCCATTGAATCCATAAAAGACAGAACAATGATACAAGTATCCTCTACCCCAGAATAATCAACACAGTATCGAAGTAAAAGTAATTGTTAGTTTTCATACTTAAATAAATTTAAATTCAAGTTATTTTTCAGGTCATTATACTTTTGCATATAACAACGTTTCTTTTAAAACTTTTGAATGTATGACAATTTCCTTTCAGCGAATGCCGACTTAACTTAAGAATAGATCCGAATGTAAGATTTATTCTTCAAGCCCTTTATCCCGACTACGCTAGTGCAATGCTTAGGGAAACATTACGTTTGACCCGTACGCTTCGTAGTTTCCATAGCAACTGATACAGGTATTACTGATGGCCATAGACGTTTATTCAGTCCACGCTGAATGTTAAACAAGTCCTACAACTCACGCTCAGCAAACACAGAGAAGAGTTGTCCGGAGCGAAGTTTTTTTTTTATTTCATTGGAAAATTTCTTCCTGATATCGATTTAGTAAAAACGAAAATGTATTTTAAAAAAATACTCCAGTACAAATGTTTATTTTTGACTTGTATTTCGATATAGTAAAAACTAGCAAAGCACGCTAAATAAATATGTTGATAATATTTAGAAATTATAAGCAAACTTGAAACATTGTGTGTTTAATTTAGAGAGAGTGCTGTGCTTAATAATAAATGATAAACCAATATTGTGAATGAGAAATGCAGGCTTCATCATTACAAGAACCGTGTTCTGTACGACCTTAAAGGTACCCTAAGGATAATCTACTAGCCTCCGCTGCCCCCATTTCCTCTTAGTTTCATGCAACTCTCAGATTTAGGTCTACCTCGTATAACTCTCATCCATTTCTTTTAATAAACTATTCCATCTTTTTTATTTTCAATTCCTCCTATCAGCTTACAGTCTCTTCTTGTGGAAAGATTAAGTGGGTTGGCAGAAGTGTGGAAATTTCAGAAAGTAGCCAAGAAGTTAGTGCCGAGCTACTAACGCCCATGTCGTGGGTTAGAGGACTGGCTTTTTTTAAAATGACAAGCCATCAGATACTGTATAGATTTTTTTAAAATGTAGGTTACAATACTTGTTCGGTGTCTGTCTTTCTTTATCCTGGTACTGCTCATTGCAGGAAGGTTTCATTGTCTTGTGATAGGATCATTTATTTACGAAGAAAGACGACATTCGCAAAGAGATGCTCTCCGCCCCTGGGACATGTTGGCGCACAGTTTAGAAAAGGAGATGTTTAAAAAAAAAGTTGAAAACAATTTATATGACGAAGAATAAAACGCAACAGCCGAAGATGAAAAACTCGTCGTAGTTGAGAGATTTTTTGATTTTATGAAACAGCACATCACTTACGAATAAACTTAACAGCAAGGTATTTCGCGTGTGTATGTGGACTTGAGAGTATTCCTAATAAAATAGCAACTCTTCATTCAGAATGTGGATAAGGTGTGCGTGTGTATGTGGACTTGAGAGTATTCCTAATAAAATAGCAACTCTTCATTCAGAATGTGGATAAGGTGTGCGTGTGTATGTGGACTTGAGAGTATTCCTAATAAAATAGCAACTCTTCATTCAGAATGTGGATAAGGTGTGCGTGTGTATGTGGACTTGAGAGTATTCCTAATAAAATAGCAACTCTTCATTCAGAATGTGGATAAGGTGTGCGTGTGTATGTGGACTTGAGAGTATTCCTAATAAAATAGCAACTCTTCATTCAGAATGTGGATAAGGTGTGCGTGTGTATGTGGACTTGAGAGTATTCCTAATAAAATAGCAACTCTTCATTCAGAATGTGGATAAGGTGTGCGTGTGTATGTGGACTTGAGAGTATTCCTAATAAAATAGCAACTCTTCATTCAGAATGTGGATAAGGTGTATGCTGCTTTTCTGTGCCGCTGTGCAACATGACCGTCAACTGAACAAAAAGGCACCATCTACAGGGTAGAGGCCTTTCTGTGTCCCACGAGAGTGTCATGTAGCCAGCACAACGACCAATCGCCTTTTCTTCTCCCCAGCGTATATCAGGTAGCCTACTCATTCGAGCGGATCGGACTCAGAGGCGGCCTAAAGATACGGAAATTAAAACTCAAGTCTTCACCATGATTCGAACACCACACCCTCCAGTTCGGGAGCCAAGTGCTTTACCACTCAGTCACCGCACCTCTTTAACTACATGTGTCTTTTTTATAAAAAAAAATCCAACTTTTAAGGCTATTCAAGTTTAATTTCCGTAACCAATTTGTAGATTTTCATGATTTGAAGTAGAAAGATTCCATTTCCCAAACTGATCTACAACTAAATCACAATGTCATAAACTCTTGCATAATTGATTTCTGTTAAAAAAAAAGAGAAGTTCCCCTTTCAGACCTTGTGGTCTATAGGGCAGATGATGTAAAGGTCATCTCTTTCTGTGGCCTACGGTTACCTTTCCCCAACTAATCTCAGCTACCCATTAGAGCTGGGTGAACTAAGAGGCGCCAAAATATACCGAAATTAAAAATCCTAGTCTTCACTAGTATTGGAACCCAGGACCGACCCGGTTCGGAAGCCAAGCGCTTTATCGCTTAGCCACCATGCCTGCAATTGATATCTACAGCCTATTAAACTTCAAACAACAAGCATCAAACTAATGGACCTCATTCACCAATCGTAAATAAACAACATTTAGCCACGTGATAATAATGATAAAACAACGTGCCATTGTGTATTTCGTAATTTGCATAGATGAGATAGAGAATCACGTGGCTAAATGTTGTTTGTTTACAGTTGTTGAATGAGGTCCATTAATGTAATAAAATATAAATAGTTTAAATTTCAAAACGCTTTTTTAAAAACTATATTTTATATCTTTTATATCTATTTTGTGTGTGTGTGTGGGGGGGGGGCCTAAAATTTCTCTGGCTCACAGGCCGAACAAGTTTAGGTATCATTGAATTGTATTTACCACAATTTATGAGATAATCGGAATCATACTAATAATTGCATGTTTTGAACGCTTCGGACGTAACTCTCTTCTCTTTTGAAGTAAAGTCTGTACTTTATATAAGAGAACACGAGGATAGCTAACTTAATTTGTTTTTTCTTTTGCGACTCTAGTGGTCAGTGTTGGCTGCTGCTTTTTTTCCCTAATTTTCCTAAGAATTGAGTGTAAGTCTCTTGTATTCCTAGGCTTAAGGAAGCTTGCCTCCATCCGCCTGTCTGAACATACTTCTGTTTTGGAAAGATCCTAGCAGATGTAAAGTTGTACATCCCTATTACAGTACCCCAAGACGCTTGGATTAGAAGCGAGGCCAAAGGCTGATCACGCCGGTGAAACCTTCCCTTATTCCTTCTCTATAACAACATCAGCTGACTGGGTACCGCCATAAAAACGCCCCTTTGAGGCACTGTATGTGGATAGTGACAAGTTTGTTAGGGCTTTTACCATCCCCGTAAGTGCAATGGACTCGGTCCCTAGGCCCCCCTACGAGGGTTCTGTACTGGTCTGATCGTCTTCTGTAACGACCACTTTCACGTTCAGCTTGAGAAGCAATGCCTGGGCATCTTTTCTTTGGCACCTGTGTAGCTAGAGATTTATGCCAGCCCAATTAGCACGTAGAAGTGTTTGCATCTTCAAATTATTTTACAAAATGTTCACATGCAGATGTTAATTGATATCAATGAGTCGTTTTCTAAAAAGATGCATCATCGGGTGAAAGTCAAATCAATATTTTAGATGTATTTCTAGTTCAGCTATCTTGAACGTTTAATTCAAAGTCTGGCGTCCATTTCTAGCTAAAATTTGTTGGATTGATCTTAGCCTTGGTAAAGTTATCGATTACTCGGTAGCTCATTTTAAATAATGTGTATTACAGCAAAACAACACTAAATGAAATATGTAAAAGTCTTCACTTCATCTGTAACTTTCCTGTTAGACCGTTGGGGCACCACACATGATCTGTTGGTCGATTTTCTCCATTCTGTTTTTTTTCCTTAACTATAATCTCTTCAATGACAGGCCCATCTTTTCGATGATGTCGTCTTCCTTTTCTCTTTTTCTGCCCGCCTTTTTTTTTCCCTTGGTACTGTTCCATGCAGGAAAGTCTACACTAGCTCTTACGACCTCGTGATATGGCCATACAGTTTGTAGAATGTACTATGGGCCAACTTAAAGTCTGTAAGACTACTAGATGTAAATATTAATTGTATTCGTTTTTTTGTTAATATGACCTTGACCTCAGAAAGAAAGATGATAGACCATAGAAGGGACAATACTGTCAAAGCAGACGACAACTGTTTTTATACTTTTGTCCAGTTCTGATAATAAAACAACCAAAAGGTTTGCGCGCTTGAGTATCATTCGAACTTCTGGATGACCCCGGATTCATTCCCTGCCCGCTGCCATCCCCCGTCGTCCTGCGGGAGGTATGGACAAGGATAATCATCTTCAATTCTGAAGGAACATCCGAAACATGTGAAACATTTTACAAACATTTTACAAACATTTTACAAATATTTTACAAACATAAATATATTTACACAGTGAATACTGAAGATGAGATGACTAACTCAGCGTTCGTGTTCAGTTTACCTGCTTCCGGCATTTCTCTGCGGGTTGAATAGTTTTTGTCGTTTGTCTGTATCACAGCCGAATCGGCCGTTTATAATACAGCTATCATGCATTGTCTGTCTTACATATGGTTTATAATACAACTACCCTGCATTGTCCTAGAAATGTTTATCACACACTACCGATGCAAACAAAAAAATCTCCTTCCACGGAATCACTTCGCGAAATACAGTGTTGTGGCACGATTAGTTATTTGTTTCGTAAATAGGGAAAGTTTTGACTTAGAGACAATGACGCAACTAGTAAAAACAAGACAGGGATTTTAGGAAGAATAGCGAAACGTAATCAGACTACTTTTGACGGCTGTAGATAGAGGCAGTTTTCTGAACGTAGAGATTTAGCTTGACGACATTCGACAGTTCCCTTCGGTATTATTTAACGTCTTGTTCGACATTCGCTATCAGCGTTCGACTAACTTATACTGTTGGCTTTTCGCCTGTGTTATTGGACTTCGTTATTTGAGTTACCTTCCCTTTGATTTATGTGCATAATACATGCATAATGGAAACGCCTAACGACAGTGACACTTGAGTTCTAAACTTATTTTATACAAAACATCTGAAACGACGAATACCTCGCACCATAACGATTTCTCTCTCACTTTCTTCATGCGTAAATGGTTGTCTCTGCCTGGTCATGCGATGTGCGCGCTGGACTGTCGTCCGGTCGTTTTGTTTCCTTGGTTCATATCCTGCCCGCTGTTAGATTATTTTCAACTCTAAAAGAACATCAGAAAGCAGTTTCAAATATTTTTACTCTGTTTCGGAACTGCTGTGAATGGTGCGCAACGATTGCTTGACGATGGTGGTACGCAGAGTTATAACAGGTATTAAGGCCTGTGGTGGAAAAATTGTTTAAAGAAACCAATAATTATTTATCTAATTATAAGTTATCTCCTTTAAAAGCTAAATATCTTGGCTGCTTGTTACTAGGCTACGAAAAAAACCTACTCCTACATTCACATACCTGTTGTCAAGGCAACGCGTCATCCAAACAGTCGCACTGCTTGTGCAGCCTTTTTAGAGCGTCAAAAACCCACACGCACAACCCTACCATATTCAAATGAACTTTCTCAAGAAAAATGCCACAGCAAGGTCGTAGAGTTTATCTTAGATATATAGCCATCATTCGCTCCACCATAACTACGGCAGGTCCTCGCGAAATGGGCGACTACTGTCCGCTAAGCGCCGAGAGGCACAAAGACCTATTTATCTTGTTTGTCAGACTGCATCAGCGTTACCTGGTGGGTATGTCTAACTTGGAAGATGATCAAGACGTTTAACTCTTTCTCTCCGTAATTATTGACGACACTCTGGTGGAATTAACGTTGGTATCGTCAGTTAGGAGAGAAAGAGTTAATAGTGGTCTATGTGTCGTAACCCAATCTGTGTCGTGTCTGTTCTATTTTTGGAATGTTTTTGTTTTCATTTGAAGAAGGTGTCGTTGTAGTTGTTTGTTGTTTTTTTTGTTCTTTGAAAACACAAGTCTGGAAAACGTTCTCATAGCCAGGTGAACTAATCCGTTTGTCTATTTCTTGGATGTATGTGCTATTAGTGCATGGAATGGGTTGCCTGAGCTAGCCAGGAAAACCAGTGACTTAGGCAGAATTTAAGTCATTAGTTAATATGCTTGACTAAATGCATGACGCGTAGGACGTAATCATCTAATTTTTTGAAGTAACGTCTGTATTATATAAGATAAGATAAGATGTTGTAATCGTTTTTCACTTCACACGCGTACAATTTAACAAATTATTTCCCTTTAATTAGAAAGTCCTATTCTTGGCTTTCAGTTTCAAAGCTTAAATTTGCCTACCATTAAAACTGAATGATACGTTGGGTGCTGCACTGGGTATCTGCAGGTGTGTTAACAATGAACACCTGTAAATATCTCGAATGATGCACGAAATTACCTACCTGTGATGGAATAGAATTTTAGTTTCTTAAACAGCATCTATGACCAGGTGTATGTATTTTACATGTCTGACGTGTAAATCTTCTTAAGCTTGAATTTAAAGATAGTTATATAACTTCTTTTACTTCTAGTTAAGGAAAACCAATTGGCTCTGGGGATGGGGAAAGATAGTAAGCAAAAATATTGCAACTGATTGTGTCATTGGTATGCACAACTCTTACATTTATTTGATTTGGCCAATCCTTGTTTTTTGTTTTTTTTTAGGTAAACATGATGAAACATATTTGTTAGAAATGACTTTGTTTTATCAGTTACAGACGTTCCCATTGGAGTACACAGGTTTATGATTATTTTGGAGGTTGGGTAACGTTCGAACTATCCTGAGAGTATAAAGTGCTTAGCAGATGACCATGCAGTCTCAAAAAAAAATTGTAGCTTATTCAAGAACAGTTTGACCAAAAGTTGGATGACAAAATGAAATTACTTATTTAGGAATAACATAGAGATAAAACACTATCATAAAAATATCGAAAATTAGATGATCGTTTGTAGTTAGATATTGATGAATTACTTTGAAAATAAAAATAAAGTCCAAACATCGAATACATCTAGATGTCAGACAGTTCATCCATTTTGATTGAACAGAATGTGGTATACACACATTCAAAGCTTTTCTTTTAATGATATCTGTTAAGAAAATATTGTTTCGTTTAGTTTGATTATTTAGTATATGACAGCAACAACGTCACATACGATAGTTGCTTTTTTTAAATAGCTTTAATATTAAACTCTGTACGTTTTTGTACTCGACTATTATCTTTTAAGTAATTTTCTTTACTCGTATATGTTTTTTTCTCATGGTATTAAGATATTAACAATTGTACAGATATTGAACAATACAATTATTTTTTTTTTATTATATTTTTGCGATTTTCGGAAAAGGAAAAAAATGGAGGCGAGGGTAAACAGTAAATTAGAAGTGATTTAGCGGACATGGGAGGTAAACGGGGCAAGGGGCAGTAACAGACGACATAATCAATAATAATAATTTTAAATTCATTTAGTTGTGCCACATAGGGCTGCAATTTATGGATTAGACTTAATGTGGAAAGTCTAGTTCTTTGAGCAGACAGAATAGTATTTCATTCTTCCTGCATTGTACTCATACAGTAATACTCTTTATATTTAAAATTCTGTAACCACATCCGAGATTTTAAAATTTTGAATATTACTTTTAGTCTCTTTGTATAACGTATAATGTTCAATTATGCACACATCAAATTTGTGCTATGCATAACAATAAAAACATAAATTTCTTTATATAGTGTTTTTTACAAACACGTACCTACCATAAAATCATCTGGTCATTAAAAAAAAAAACACAAGCGTTAAAACGTCGGTCTAATCTAAATGAGTTTTAAACATGTAAGTATAACTGTTCTGTTACAAACATTCACGCCTGTGGTTTGTCTAATCTAAATTAGTTTTAAACATGTAAGGCTAACTGTCCCTGTTAAAAATATGGTTTGTTCTTATCTCAATGAGGAGCCAGTTCCAAACCTCTGGTAGGAGAACTGAAAAGGTTAGCAAATCTTGAGTTTTTCTTTCAGGTATGTGTCATTACGAAACATATACAAGTTCCTTCTACAAATTTGCTTTCATTGTAACACTTAACAAACAAACCAATGACGATAAGCTTGATTTTAAGCGGCTTAAAATGAGTAGCCAGCATATATGTTAATAGAAATACTTTTTCTTTTCACGCGCTTTTGTCTTAGTTATGTTCAGATACTAAATCTATCTTTAATGAGCATTCCGCCCCAATGCTAAATCTTGAACTAATGTTCTAATATTATAAATATCTTAGCTGAAATACATTCGTCTTGAATTAATGAAAGGATGATACATCTTATCTTAGCTGAAGTACTGTTCTAATATTAAAATCATCCTTCCTGTAGTACATTCGTCTAGTGGTATTTTCAGATCTCACGTTCTTTTTTTAAATCTCATTAATTTCCTCGAGCCAAAATCTTGACCTTTTTTTCTTTTAGTTTCCTGGCGAAAGAAAGGACGCCATCAACACAGCTGGACCTGTGAGTCTGGTTAATTAGATCGGTCATTTGATGGGCGGTAGGAACATACGGACATCGCCTCCTGCTGGTTAACAGCGGTTTTGACTGGCTCGACTACAGAGTCCACCTGCTGTCCACGGGAGAATTATGAGGTCACCAAAAAAAAAAAAAGATGATCTGAGATGTTCAGAGACTTCATCTTTGTGTGTGCCGAAAATAAAGCAATGATCAAGTTAATGATAAGATAATGATAAGTTGATGATAAGTTGATGATTAGTTGATGATCAGTTGATGATTAGTTATGATTAGTTGATAATAAGTTGACGATTAATTGATGATTAGTTGATGGTAAGTTGATGATAAGTTAATGATTAGTTGATTAGTTGATAATAACGTCTAACGGAGACAACATGTTCATGTTCTTTTTAATACAATATACGTATTTATATTGTGGGTGTTTTCTTTTTTCTGTATTTGAAATACGATTATTTTCTGAGTACTTAAAAAAAAAAGTTTCACCTTTTCGGGTGCACATTAATCTTTGATGGAAATACTTAAAAAAAAAATCTTAAATCAATAAAATTATTCGAACCTTGGAGCACTTTTATATTTACGAAGTCCTGCGGGAGGTCTGGGCTAGGATGTAATTATTTTCAATTCGGAAGATACATCCGAAACATGCTAAACAAAATTAAAGTCTTAATGCATTCCGCATTTAATGGCGTCTCATCGCTAGAAACGCTGACTTCAACTGCAATACATGTTACATAAGTAGCGTTTCTTATGGTTAGTAGCTAACTTTACGATGATTGTAACGCTATTATCGCAGAGTTCAATGCTAGAAAAGTGCCTAGTAATAGTTAAACTTATAACAAAATAAGTTTTACTTAGTCAGTGGTACTCCTAAACTCCAATGATTATGGTACGACAGTAAGATCTCTTTTCTAATGATTGTGGTACAACCTAAAATCCAATGATTGTGGTACAACCTAAAATCCAATAATTGTGGTACGACGGTACGATCCCTTTTCTAATGATTGTGGTACAACGGTAAGATCTCTTTTCCAATGATTGTGTTACGACGGTACGATGTCTTTTCCAATGATTGTGTTACAACAGTACGATCTCTTTTCCAATGATTGTGTTACGACGGTACGATCCCTTTTCTAATGATTGTGGTACAACGGTAAGATCTCTTTTCCAATGATTGTGTTACGACGGTACGATCTCTTTTCCAATGATTGTGGTACGACGGTACGATCTCTTTTCCAATGATTGTGGTACGACGGTACGATCTCTTTTCCAATGATTGTGGTACGACGGTACAATCTCTTTTCCAATGATTGTGGTACGACGGTACGATCTCTTTTCCAATGATTGTGATACGATGGTACGATCTCTTTTCCAATGATTGTGGTACGACGGTACGATCTCTTTTCCAATGATTGTGGTACGACGGTACGATCTCTTTTCCAATGATTGTGGTACGACCTACAGTTCAATTATTGCTGTGCTGTTGTTTTAGGATTCCGTCGTAGAATGGCGCCATGACATAAGGGCACATCAACACTCGCACACATCAACACTCTCACACACCCACACTCTCACACACCCACACTGGCACACATCCACACTGACATACAGTTGAACAGAAATGATGAGATTTAAATATTTTAGGGCAGACAAACCCACATCGTGGGAGTTATCCTCGAACTGAACTCAATTTGCGTATAGAACAGAACAGAAAAAAAAAGGGGGCACTGCTCTTCCTAGAGACTGAGAACCACAGGCCATTGATCTGTCTCTATGGCGTCCTTTTATCCAGTCCCTAGTCTTTGTTGTCGGCATCTAGTAGCAACTATTTGGGCTGAGATTATTGCGTTTGATGGTTTCCATGGAAACACATATCTGAATGTCAGCCGCAGACGTATGTTTGACAATGGATGTATGTTTATTCCTGAACAGTGTCTCTACTTTCGCTCTCTGGGATGTGACTCACACTTAAATAACCTTTAATTTTTTTAAAAATCATCTCTAGGCTTAGGGTTAGGGTTATGGCTAGGCTTAGGCTTAGGGTTAGGGCTTTAACGTTTAATGTTTTACTAATACTGTAAACCTTGAAAAACAGTGGAACCTTGAACCTTCACCATGTCAAAATAAAAAAAAAAATTTTTTACTACTTTTCATTAAAGAGGGCGCGGTGGTTGAGTAGTTAAGAACTTGGCTTCCGAACTGGGGTCCCGTGTTCAAATCTCGGCGAAGACTGGGATTTTGAATTTCGGGATTTTCAGCGAGCCACGATTCCACCCAACTCTAATGGGTACCTGACTTTAGTTCGGGGAAAGGAAAGGCGGTTGGTCGTTGTGCTGGCCACATGACACCCTGCTCGTTAACAGTTAACCAACGTAACAGATGACCATATCATCTGCACTATAGATTGTAAGGTCTGATAGAGGAACTTTTTTTTTTTACTTTACTTTTCATTAAAAAGACAAAACATAACGTACCATAAAGATGACAAATCATTGCCGCAGAGACACAAGCTAGACTAAAGTGAATATTAGATTACTGTTATAATAAACTACGCTACAATATACCACATTACGTAATACTTCTTTACATTATACCGCTTCATAGTATACCGCAAAACGGATATCACTTAGAAGAGAAAGGGTGAAGGCCATTGGCGCTTAAACCATTACAATTTGAGCAGGAGGTGCCGTTACTCTTGGCTGGCTGGTCATCTAACAGAAGAAAAACTCTGAATAACAACGTTGTCTGCCTTACGGCTAAACACAAGCGTTAAAAGGCTTCGATAGTCATTTCATTCATTTCATATTTTAATGAAGTTCACATTCAAATTTGTTTGTCTAAACCATTTTTCACACATCCGTTCGCTGTAGCTGCGAAGCCGTGTTGACATACATTTTAATGGTTCCATTCACGACACGTGTACGTCTACGAAATGATCTAGACCTAGATCTAATTTTTAAAACTACATTTTGCTTAGATAGTTTTTCAGTTGGCACATGAAAATACAAAATATAGTCTATTGATTTCATTATTTAATAAAATTAACCTTAAAATTTGTGTTTCAAAAGCATTTTTACATAATTTCGTTCCTTATTTCTGCAAATTTAGACGTCCTGACGTTTTTTCTAATCCCCTTTTTTTTTAACAAATCGGGTAAACCCGTTTTAATAGTACTTTATATCACATTCATCTCGCGCTCCTTTCATTTTAATTGCTAAATTTAACTCTATTCGCTTTTCAAAAATCGGGTAAATCCGTTTCAATGGTAATTTATATTTGATATGGATGTAAACCCATTTTCGCAAATCAACTTTTATTTTCGTGGCGAAAGAGAAAAACTTGAAAAGAACATTAGCTAAGTTTGACATAAATCTAAATCCAATCCGCTAGGTTAGTAATACACAAACTAAGGCCCGCAGGCCGCAGGTAATGTCCGGCTAGTATTCAAATAAAGTTGAAAATAATATACTAAGAATATTTTTTTTATTTAGTTGTTCAAAACGTTTATACTGTCAACGATTATCTAGACATACAGCAAATTTCACGAAAAGTAAAGTAATCTCAAACTTGCAAACTTTGTTCTGAAGTTGTTTTTAGTTCATGTGTTCATTTGGTTGTCCTATTTTCCCGCTGTAGACGCGTGAGTGTCCTCATACATCAGACATGTACTTATATTTCACACAAAGCGAATTGCTTGTGCTTGGGACATTTGAAAGTCGCAGTCTTTAGTTACTATTGAAGCACAACATTTATACGGCACATAGTGAGCAAATTTTTTTTTTAAGGGTGTGTATACTAGCGGTTACTATATATGCTTCTTCCCAACCTCATGGAGTCTTTTTTATTACTGCTAGTTTAGTCACGAATTTGTTTTAAAATAAGTTTTTAAATTATGCATGTAAAGTCCTTCATGTTGAGATTATTTTGTACTGTAAACTTGAGAGGGGCCGGCACAACTGTTTTCCCTAACAGAAGGGGCAAAGACGAGCAGTAATCCTCGGGTAGGACGTGGGCTCGTTAGCCTTGAGCATAATTCCAACTTTTTACCTATAGACAGACAGACAGACAACATAAAAAGGAGAGCCAACATATAAGCGAATTAGTTTGATGCATGAGTATTGTTGTGGCACGTGATCAATAGCTGATATTTGATTGGCTGAACTATTCCATTTCTTGCCGTCTGCATCGTTCGTATTTACCTCCCTTTCGTATTTTGCAGAATAATTGTCTTGTATATTTTATTATCCATAGAAAAACGAATATATTCAAAAAATGTATCAATGAATGCATAGAAATATGAATACACAATGAGAAACAAATCAGCTAAAGAAAGTAATTATTGGGGTTATCTATCTAAACGTTGAGACATGAATCAACAGGCCAGGCCATGTTAGGCGCTAGAGGTCGCAATGATCGATACAACATTAAAGGTATCTGTTTCCTCTCTCTTCCAATTTTTATACGAATATTTCAACAATTTCTAATGGTAAATGTTGACGATCACGGATATTTCTAACAAACAATTTTTTTAGAACACACACACGCAGATACACACACATATTCAGGAACATGGTCTCCTGAACACTGTGTTATGGAGTGAGTGTGTGTATATGTTTCCATAGTGACAGTGGGAAGAGGTTAACTATGCTCTGTGAATGATGTAAGATAAGCGGCATTGTCATCTGCGGTTTTTTGGTGGGACAGATGATTTCAGAACGCCAGGCTGAAAAGACGTGGTATTGTAATGAGTTAGATTTTGTTTAAAATACAAATTTGTTTATTACTAAAGTCTACTACATCTATTGCACTTCATCTTAAAATAATTTTGTCTATATTGTAATAAAAATTATATATAATATTGTTCACAAAGAAGTTATTCAAGTAATTTCACGTTTTACAAGTTAAAATCTATTACGCCTACAGCGGTTTATTGTCTATCAAAACTTGGTGCTATAGGTCAACGACCGTCCACAACAGCCTGTAAGCTCAACATGTGACCATTCTTTTGATAGCGGAACTTTTTGTGTATGCTTGACTCACAACAGTAAGTAACTTTTAAAACACGGTATTGGCTTTCTTGCAAAATGGACTTTTTCTCTAACCCGAAGAAAGGTGATTTAATCTTTTATTTTAGTGAGAATTTTGTTGGATGGATAATCGCAAAACAAGCCAACAAATAGTTCGGTCATGATTCTTGGAATATCATAAAGGAAATACATCTTAATGTTCCTTGCTCGTGTACTTTTAAAGGTCACGTAGAGGTATATATTTCTTGCTGTTTTTCTGAAGGTCAAGTAGACTTAAATATTTTTTGCTGTTTTTCTGAAGGTCAAGTAGACTAGAGGTAAGCACCATTTTACTACAGCTTTGGAAGCATTTCATTGGTTAAGTTTACAAGGTCCTATGACCTGTATATAAACCTCGCGTAGGATATAAAAACAGTTATCTTTGTCCACTAATCACATTTATCATGAGGAACTCTCTCGAATGACCCAGACTCTTTGAAATCACTGGACTGACACTGCTGGATTTGATTGTATTTTGTAAGTATACACCAAGATAGGATGCAATTCGCCTCCGTCGTTTGGCTTTCTGACTTCAGCGTGTACTCTTGTGTAAAGAAGAGCCTCAATGCTTGATGTTTATAAAGTTTTTACAGAGTTGGAAATCAATTCGTTGCTTCAAGAGTTACTGACTGGGGAAGAGACAATGATAGGAAATACAATGTGTTTGTTTTTTGTCTGTCTTTTAAAATATATAAGGAAATATGTGTATTTATTTACACAATGTCTCTATTCATCTTGTCCCATTCTTTCTCTTTGTATTTTCTTACGCTTTTCTTTATGTTTCTTTAATTCGCCTCCACAGTTCTCCATATTGCCTCTTTATTTATGCTACTGACGTACTGCATTTGTTGGCTTAGAGAACGGGAAGGGATCTTAAAAATACACATGTAAACAAGCAAAATAAAAATAAAAATCCTTTAAAAAAAAAACACTTAGATAAAGGGAAAAAACTCCGTCCCTTAAACTATATCCACCAGTAATGTACACATTATTTCCCTTATTCGATATCAAACAAAATAAGAAATTACCAATAATTACTTTGACTAATTGAGTATTTTGTTTATTGATTTGTGATTTATTAGGTGCAATAAATATTTAAGTATCAACTTGATCGTGAGGTAGACATTGCGTTAACATTTATTTAAGGGAACGAAATCCAACAAATTAAGTCATATTTGTGAATACTGAAAGATTAGTTTCCCTTGTTGCTACTAAACCATATAATTAATTAGGGGTTTTTTTTTCTATAGAAGTTTGTCTGCTCTGTCAATAAATAATTGAGCTACGTTTCAAACTTGACCCAAGAATGGGTTTGTGAGAAATAACGTAAACCCACTTTTTACCAGACAGGCAGAGAGTGAGTTGATAGAAGCTTTGTTAAAAAAAAAAAACAACACCTGAGACCCCAACTGAGACTGTTGAAATTCTTAGTGAAAATCCATAATATCCATCTAAAAAGAAGCTTAATGTATTGCCTAAAGATATGAACCCTTTTCAGTTGCCTTTTTGTGACACGCACTTTAGACATACTATCAATCTTATAATGGAATGTGTTATATTTTTACGCATTTCTCTTCTGGTTTAATGTACTTGTAGACACACAAAATCAATGCAAAGAAATGGACAACTCCATTTCTGTTTCCGATAACTTGATTAACTCTAAACGATTTGTCACTCTTTACAAGTACTGTAGAACAGTGGTTCTCAAACTTTTTTCTGCGGAATCCAGAGATCCTCAAGACGACAGCAAGGGTCTGAAGAAAGATGACATTGGCATATAATTGAATTTTTTCTCTTAAAATAATTTTTATTCGATAGAATAATTTAAAATAATTTCCAACTCGCCCCCCAGTACAGTTTTATTAGCCATTAGCGTACCATTCAATGTCAACTCATACCAAAGATTTGAGACATTCTTCATTTGGATATTACTGATTGCGTGCTGAGTCATTCTGTTTGTGGATAAACTCAGATCCCAATCACACATAAATCCAGACTAATACAGGAGCAGCGTATCGCATTATCCACAAACGAGGAACTTAAAAACAAAGATTGAACAATTCTATCACAAAATTCTGGTTACGAAACAGATTTCACACACACACATATATATATATATATATATATATATATATATATATATATATCCTGCATTATGGGTCAATGAACAGAAGCGGTCGTCTGCTTTCATGTCTTCTTATTTGATACAACGTGGACTCATGGACCTTATCAGAAATTAAAGAAACCGACTAGAACTTTGTGCTCTTGGAGATTTGCGGTAGCTAATTACAAACATTGGGTTGGACATCAATACTTCCGTAAACTTTCTTCAATAACATCCAAGTCAATAATTTTTCACAATTTTATTTTCAGCAAAAGCTTTAATCCCCCCCAAAAAGCAGAAAAAAAAAAGAAATCAACATATTGTTGTTGCTGTTGTTGTTTAAATGTGTAACTTATATACTATGCAAATACGTCAGCTTTTTCTCTTAGGGGTCCATTGGCAAGATTAAATTATATAAAGGGTCCCTGGGTGAAAACAGTTGGAGAACCATTTGATATAGATGACTGTACAATGCTATTCACTCTCGTGGGCAAGTTTTAAGTACATTAAGGGGTGCCCGGCTCAAAAATGTTTGAGAACTCCTGGTATAGAAGCCTGTACAATGCACTTCAGTGTACTTCTCTGCACTTCACTGTACTTCTCTGCACTTCACTGTACTTCTCTGTACTTCACTTTACTTCTCTGCACTTCACTGTACTTCTCTGCACTTCACTGTACTTCTCTACACTTCACTGTACTTCTCGGCATTGTACTGCACTTCTCTGCAATTCACTGTACTTCTCGGCATTGTACTGCACTTCTCTGCACTTCACTGTACTTCTCTGCACTTCACTGTACTTCACTGTACTTCTCTGCACTTCACTGTACTTCTCTGCACTTCACTGTACTTCTCTGCACTTCACTGTACTTCTCTGCACTTCACTGTACTTCTCTGCACTTCACTGTACTTCTCGGCATTGTACTGCACTTCTCTACACTTCACTGTACTACTCGGCATTGTACTGCACTTCTCTACACTTCACTGTACTACTCGGCATTGTACTGCACTTCTCTGCACTTCACTATACTTCTCTGCACTTCACTGTACTTCTATACACTTCACTGTACTTCTCTGCTTTGTACTACACTTCTCTGCACTTCACAGTACTTCTCTGCACTTCACTGTACTTCTCTACACTTCTCTGCACTTCACTGCACTTCACTGTACTTCTCTGCACTTCACTGTACTTCTCTGCATTTCACTGTACTTCTCTACACTTCACTGTACTTTTCTACACTTCACTGTACTTTTCTACACTTCTCTACACTTCACTGTACTTCTCTGCACTTCACTGTACTTCTCACACTTCACTGTACTTCTCTGCACTTCGTTGTACTTCGTTGTACTTATCTGCACTTTACTGAACTTTTCTGCACTTTATTGCACTCCTCTGCACATCACTGCACTTCTCTGCACATCACTGCACTTCTCTGCACTTTACTGTACTTTTCTGCACTTCACTTCACTTTTCTGCACTTCACTGCACTTTTCTGCACCCAACTCATCTCATCTGTACTGAGCCGTATTCTGCTAAACTCAATTTTTCCGAGTTGTACTGAGCCGTAAATATCTCAATTCGACAGTCGATAGCTTAACCGGCTCTAGTTTATATAAGGCCACAAACAAGCTTCTAGAATATGGCAGAATCCTAAAGCGTCCGTCCGCGTTTCTATTTAGTAAGATTCCTTCACTATATCCAACTAGCTACACGACGTCTTGTTTATACACGCAGATTCTGAAAGCAGGCTGACATCAGTCACATGACATTTAGGGGGTCATTCACGGTCACTTCACCTGTGCAGCTAGCTCTTTTATAGCATAACTAGTCGACCGGCGGCGTACCTTACGTCGCTATTTTCCAGGCTAATGCAACCTATTCAAACGACCGCAGTAGGCCCGCGCTTTCATAAGATCCGCACTTTCATAGGATCCGCGCAAATTCTAGGTGTATAAATTATTAAATTAAACCATTTTATAACTTATAACAGATTTCCCTCGGCCTCCTGTCGATTTACCAGGAGCTCCTGGAAATCTCCCGAAATTGCAAAATATACGTAAAAGTCCTGGAAATATCCGGAATTTCTTAAAATCTTTAGAAAACACATACAAATCTCCTGAAATATATACACAAAAATGGTCATTTTGGGATGTCATTCGAATTGAAAAACGCCAATCCTACTTGCGATAAAAAAAGGCATTATGCAATACCCGTAATTATGGAATCTAGTGAAAGAAGCTTCCAAGAGAATAAATATTTATTTTTATTGAAGCAAAAGTTTTAAGTATATTATTATATCATCAATACAGCTACAGTGCGAGCAGGCTGTGCATGGTGTAAGATCAATCATACCTTGTATGCTGTGACAGTTCCGCTTGTCACGTATCAATCAATGATTGTAATTTGACTCTGGATACCAATCAAACATTTTTTTTTTCGTACAAGTAATTGCAAGGAATGACGTCAGTAGAATTGATGTTTCGAAACAAATGACGCAACCAACATGAAATACACACCGGTTAGGCATGTCTCATTATCTTAACGAGCTTATACGACACAAACAGGAGGAAAAAAAAAGGTGGCTGGTAGTTTAGTGGCATACTTCTCATAAGGAGTCTAGAGCTCGAATCCCCATGTAAATAGGACATTTCTAATAGAAAATCTAACTACAGATGAGCAATGTTTGAAGAACCCACAAACGCAAATCGGAATCTTCCTTCCAAGATGCTCATCTAACTGCATATTTCCACAATGGGATACTGAATGACCATCTCAGATACAGGCTAGTAACTTACGGTCTTTCCCCCTCCTATTTTTTACCGTATTAGTAAACGAAACATGCTTACTCCCTTAAAGCACGTGAAAGGAAGCGGGCAGTGAGTTTTAAGGTCGTCTTGCCCCTTTCAAGTACAGCCCTAAATCCGCACACGAACCAGTTCTTTCTCTATAAAATCCTTGCCTCGTTCAAGTACAGCCCTAAAGCCGCACACGAACCAGTTCTTTCTCTATCAAATCCTTGTCCCGTTCAAGTGCAGCCCTAAAGCCGCACACGAATCAGTTCATTCTCTATAAAATCCTTGCCCCTTTCAAGTACAGCCCTAAAGCCGCACACGAACCAGTTCTTTCTCTATCAAATCCTTGTCCCGTTCAAGTACAGCCCTAAAGCCCCACACGAATCAGTTCTTTCTCAATAAAATCCTTGCCCCTTTCAAGTACAGCCCTAAAGCCGCACACGAACCAGTTCTTTCTCTATCAAATCCTTGCCCCTTTGAAGTACAGCCCTAAAGCCGCACACGAACCAGTTCTTTCTCTATCATATCCGTGTCCCGTTCGTTCTTCATGCAGAACGCGACATTCATAAAGAATGTCCTATAATGTCTCTTTGCCCTGGATTCTCGAAACCGTCCAAAGTAATTTTTTTTTAAATATCAATGTTCACTTAAGATATTAGTATTTCCCCCTTTCCTACTTGCGATCTTTCTTGCAGGTCATCGAAAGGTCATTTGTTTATGTGGCCCACGGTTAACGAGTGTGTCATGTGGCCAGCTAGCCATTAGAGCTTAGTGGACTCAGAGGCGCCCAAGGATCTCGGAAATAAAATTCCCAGTCTTCACCAGGATTCGAAACCTGCGCTTCCTATGAGGCTACTTATTTCTTTCATTTATTTACAGAGATATTTTTTTTTGTTTATTTTAATTGTTTCGGACCTTCCTTCAGCGTTGAAAATTATTAACACCCTACAACAACCTCTTAAACATTTTCTTTATGTCTGATTTGTTCACTAAGATATCTAGAGGCTCTACATACTGAACACAAAATAACTGTAAAAATGCAGTTTTATTTATCTTATCTTATGATAAAAAGACGTTACTTTATAAAAAAAATAAAAAAAATTTGTATTTTGTAATTTGTATGACTATTGGGAGGACAATTATATTGATCGCCAGAGACGAAACCGCAGAATGACTCCTGCAAGATTTTCGATAGTATAATGGAAAGCTAGAGATCGTGTGCAGTTACAATCTACCACGAACAAACAATTCAGCGGAGAGATAGTACCATGCATTTTAACTGTCCATTGACGGTCATCACCTTAATGTCTACAAGTTAAAAACTCACTTCCTCAGAGAGCAGAACACTGAGAACAAGATTCTGAGGTACAGTGCTGGAAAGCGAAGTAAAAGCTGCAAACAAGACAAAGTACCTCCAACTTAACAGACGACTTGCAGCCATATTGCCAATGTACAGAAACAAGCAAGTGATGGAATGTCTACGTGATATTTCCTACTATTTAACTTTGTGAACGTTTGTGTGTGTGTGTGTATGTAAATTTGACAAGTATCTTTGCGTGTTTTCACAGTCACTTTTATAATGTAAATAAATGCTAAATTTTGAAATATTTTTTTTACCTTATTATGATTTTTACTTATTTATGTTTTAAGATATCTAAAGTGTTTCCTGTATAATGACTGAAAAATTATGAAAACATTAAAACATTCATATTTTAGGATATTTGTTTCAAAAATGACTAAATTATATTTTTTCTACGCTATTTTGTCGGAGCTAATTTGTTCGCGCTATTTTGTCGGCGTCTATTTTGTCCGCGCTTTATTGTTCGCGCTATTTTGTCGGCGCTATTTTGTCCGCGCTATTTTTTTTAATCTAGTCATGCATATTAGTAAGTCATCAGTCACCTAAATTCTGCCAAGTCACAGGTTTTCCTGGCTATCTCAGGCAACCAATTCCATGCTCTAATAGCGCTAGGTAAGAAGGAGCATTTGTTCCAATTTATCCTATTATATGGAACGAGGAATGTGCTTTCATTTAAACAAATAACAGTCTTTCTTTATTTTTAGAGCCAACTGATGTTCGCCTCTGGGTTTCAAACACAAACTGTTTTTTATTATCTTGTTAATTTCAATCATGTTTACTTCACCAGAGCGTTTTTTTTTAAAAAAAACAACAAAGTTACAAAGACAGTTAGTGTGGAAACACAAACTCAAAAACGGCGCCCGAAGTGGTCCACACAGGCAGGTAAAAAGGCAGGTTCAGAAAGAATATCAGAATTAAATTTGATAAAAAACAAATAACAGAAGAATGGAGAATGAAGGTTGACAGATCTTGTGTGGTGCCCCAGCGGTCCAGCAGACCAAAGGATAGGTGAAAGTGAATGTGAAGTTAGCTGTGAACCTGTCCTAACTGATGTCTTATAATGAATATCTAATTGATCTAATTGTTTTGTAAAGGGTCATTCTCTTATTCAAACACTAAAAAAAACAACTTTGAATGGACTAAAATATTATGATGTCGGATTTTTACTTTCTTTTCTGGTTTACGAGATCTAAACTGGACAGACGGACAGACATTTCACACAAAACTAATAGCGTCTTTTCACCTTTCGGGGGCCGCTAAAAACACACACACAAAAAAAAACAACTACAAAAAATTAAAGCACGTCTATATAAGTATGTCTTCTTAGGCATTCTATATTTTTAAAGAGTCGATACTTTACTATCACACCAAAGGTATATAGTTCTGTTGTTGAATGCTACAAATCACTACTGAATCGACTATTTCCAGAGTCTAGTTATTACAGAACTAAATGCAAGCTTTTGGAGCCAGACCGTTCAGCCAGAGTACACTCACGACCCAAACTACATCCCTGGAGCTGATTGTTCGACCAAGAGCTAATAATAGTCATTTCTTGTTTCAAGGACCGCAACTCTGTATTTCTGACAAATAGAATTTTCCGTCCACATCATCTCAGTAATAGCCCATCAGTTCATCCGAAGTTATGAGCCGGCAGACCATTGTAGGAGATAGGAGGCTCCTCCCAGGCCCTGGCAATAATAACTGTTGACGACAGAATAGGGGAATTTGCCGTTTGAGAGCAAAGTTATTACACACCATATCAATGAAGAGCACAGTTAGACAATAGAAGTTTATGAACATATTTATTACTCATGTTTACTTTCACTGTTTTCAGTGGATGATAAACATGATGGGCATGTGCAATAATGCAGGTCATTTAAAATGATGCAGGGCATGTGATGATGATACAGGGCATGTGCAATGTTACAGGGCATGTACAATGTCACGGGGTATGTTTTATGATGCAAGGTACGTGTAATGATGCAGGGCATATGTAATGATGCTGGGTATGTGCAATGATGTAGGGATGTGCGATGATGAAGGGTATGTGCAATGATGTAAGGTATGTGCAATGATGTGGGGCATGTGCAATGATGAAGAACACGTGATATAATGCAGGGCGTGCACAAAGGTACAGGGCATGTGCAATGATACAGGGCAAGTACAATGATGTAGGGCATGAGCAATGATGTGGGACATGTATAGTGATTTTGGGCACTTGCAATGATGTAGGGCATGTGCAATGATGTAAGATACGTGCAATGATTTGGGTCATGTGCAATGATGTGGGGCACGTAAAATGATGTAGGTCATGTGGAATTACGTAAGGAACATGCAATGATTTAAGGTATATGCAATGATGTGAGGCATGTGCAATGATGTGGGGCCTGTGCAATGGTGTGGGGCATATGCAATGATGTGGGGCATGTTCAATGATGAGGGGCATGTGCAATGATGTGGGGCAAGTGCAATGATGTATTTCATGTACAATGATGTAAGGCATGTGCAATGATATAAGGCATGTCTAATGATGTAAGGCACGTGCAATGATGTGGGGCATGTGCAATGATGTGGGACAAGTGCAACGATGTGGGACAAGTGCAACGATGTGGGACAAGTGCAACGATGTGGGGCAAGTGCAATGATGTATTTCATGTGCAATGATGTAGGGCATGTGCAATGATGTAGGGCATGTGCAATGATGTAAGGCATGTGCAATGATGTAAGGCATGTGCAATGATGTAAGGTATGTGCAATGATGTGGGGCAAGTGCAATGATGTAGGGCATGTGCAATGATGTATTTCATGTGCAATGATGTAGGGCATGCGCAATGATGTAGGGCATGTTCAATGTTGTAAGGCATGTGCAATGATGTGGGACAAACGCAATGATGTATTTCATGTGCATTGACGTATTTCATGTGCAATGATGTAGGGCATGTGCAATAATGTAAGGCATGTGCAATGATACAGAACATGTGTCATTAACTAATAAAGTATGCAGTGCATGTGTATGAATGAAACTCAATTCAGTTTTATATATCTAAATAAACCCATGCTTCAGTACGTTGTTTTGTATAGTTCCTGCCGTCATTAAGTCATACGAAGTTCATTAAAATTTTGTTAAATCCAATTCGATTCTTTACTAATCAAAGTCACTAGCGATACACACATACGACAAGAAGCTTATTTAGAAAAAATATGCAAGATAGACGAAAACATTTTCTAATCAATAGAATATTCATTCTTTACTTGACCGTTTTCGTATCGATTTAAATGTTTGCCAATTATTTTTTTTTTAGTCTATTACCATATTCTCCATCTGGATACGTTTTAAAAAAAATATATAAGAAAAAAAATGCTCTAATTATTTATTTGTATTTAATGTAGACCAAGATATATCAGACAAAAAGTCTGGACCTCCACAATGAAGAAATAACAAAATACGAAGTTAGTTTTCTTATTTGTATCAGTAGAAAGTCGAACAGACAAAATCGTTGTCGATTCCTCGTCCTTTGCAGAAGTATTAGGGCGTGTTGATAAATCTACCTGCAAATTTTCTACACCTACCACTGACTTTAGAGTTTAAATTGTGTTTACCTTTGCTTTTTTTTGCATTAAACTTTCAACAGGTGTGAAATGGACGGAAAACGCACACACACACAAAAATCTGTTTAATTAATAACTGACACCATCTTAATAAAAATGTCAAGAGTTTTTCCAAACTCATTTCCTACATAATTTTTATACATCGACCATGCTACCAAAGTTGCTGTTAGCCTTGTGGCAAGTGTGCTGATATTTATAATTACTTTAAATGTGTTGTGGATCTAGGTAAGCAAGTCAACAAGAGGGAGTGGTGGTAGACATGGAGGTTGATTTACAACTGAGGTTGATGATGAGATAGGAACAATACATACAGTAGTACTCCCTTCCAACACACAGTTCATTACTATACCTCTTATCAGCTTGATAATTCTTCTTTTGGTATAAGAACAAAACCTGGCTGGACAAGGATCTCAAATTTCTTCTTACGCGGAAATCTATTAAACCTCTTGAATCTCTGCGCGCCCTGATCTCACTGGTGCGCACTTAGAGAAATTCTCATAGAGGTGTGTAGAACAAAGCCGTAACATTCTTGCACACTTTTGTGTGAAGATAAAAGTAAACATGTGACCTGTCATTAGTTTTGTGTCTATACAATTTTTTTTTTGATTCTCCACGTTTTAATTTGTTTAACTGATCTAATGAGTTTTGAAATAGTCTATATTCCCCCGTCTATACGGTAGAAACTTATATGGTAGAAACCTAAACAGCTGTAGCCGTATAATAACTTAACCTTAAAAAAAAGTTTTAATAAGTTCATTGTGAACAAAACTAAATAGAAATGTTATTACAATTCTAACCCTATCTTGCAACATTCACACTGCATAGCTAACCACTTCCCACTTTCACCATAGAAACACACACACACACACATTCCATAAAAGATGATTAAAAGTTCATCTGTTTCTGTGGCTCGCGGTTTACGAGGGTGTCATGTGACCAGCACAACGACAAACCTCTTTTACTTTCCATATGTAATGTCAGGAACCCATTAGAGCTGGATGGACTCAGGTGGACTCAGAGGAGACCTAAAGATTCCGAAATAAAAAATCCCAGACCTCACCAGGATTCAAAACAGGGACCTTCCGATTCCCAGGCCAAGCGATTTACCACTAATTCACCGCGCCTTTTGTTTTGTTTTGTATACTTCTGATTATTTGTTATATTTTTTTGTTTTCTTTCTGTGACTAAACTAATCAAGTTACCCTCCAATTGCTTTAATGGTATTTTAGTTCGATATGTACAGCTTATTCTTTCTTAAACATTTAGTAGATGTCTGTATCTGATGAAGTTTAGAACGCCGACACAAAGGAGGCGTATTTATTTGATATGTCAGCTTTATAGGTTACATTATCGTATTTTAACGAGAGCCTGTCCAGTTCTTTTCATAATTTAGATTGAATGAATGGCCCTAGATACTGTTTATATACTCTCTTCCACATTTGTCTCCTGAGGGTCAAGTGGGTCATTTTTTTTTAATGCTCAAGAATATGATATCTGGAGATATAATAAAATGCTTGGAACTCTTTGAAAGGGGAACAGACTAGGCAGTCAGAATAATTTTGACCACAAGATTTAGCTGTGGTTACTGTAAAAGCTAGTTGCATGTCAAAGTTATTTTATTTTTTGAATGTTTAATTAAGAAAGGGTTTTAATATTGTGCATTGATTTATTTAGTTTACCATTAATTTGAATTGAATTACATATTTACATTCCTATTACGTTTTATTTATGTGATAGAATATACAGGAGTCTCATTAGTTCCTTCACCTGAACGGTATCTATTCATAAATAAATGTCTCATTCCACTGTGGATGGAACGTTTGTAAGAACTATTATTTACTATCTTGTATTAAAGGGGACACAATTATTAGGTCTTAATTAACAATTTAGTTTCATAAATAAAAGTACATGTTTGCAAATAAATAAATATATATATATATATATGTTAAATTTTAACCTTTTATAATAAACCATAAGTGTTTCTCTATTTTTTCCACGACACCGCCCCCACATTAACTATATGTATATATGCGCAGCAGTATATATATATACAAATTATAGTATATACACTTATATCATAGCGACGAAAACATATAGGCTCTTCCTAGTGGGGTGTGTGGCAGGATACGCTATATACAGAATTGCCTACATACAAAAATGGAAATGAGTATTCCCAACTCTTGAAATGTGTATTTTGAGGGGCAAATGTGTAATTTCCAAAATATAAAGAAATATTACAAATATACGCAGGAAAAGACTAAAAATCATTCAAGCGCATATACACGAAATGCAACATTCCTAAAGTTAACACTTCATAAAGTTGTATACGAAATTGTGTACATTTGCCAAAATATTTACACTTTTTTGTCTTTGTCATAAACATGTCTAGACTAGGTTAGCAGTTAGAATGATGCAGTTCTTGTCACTTGGCAATGATTTCACGATCATGATGCCGGGTACCTCTACTGTACTCTACATTCCATAATAGCGGCAACAGAAAATTCATTCCAAAGAATGGGAATTTTTGCTACAAGTGAAATTAGACTTACGCCAGATGCAATGGTTTGCTTAGCTGGATCAGAGACATCTTATTCTATTAAAGTAGTTTTGTTTATAATCAATCTTTTTGGAACATATCCAGACACTGGAAATATTTCACCACATTTCTTCTTTCAGACCATTCTTTGCAGAGTTAGCAATCGAAAGTTTTGGTATCCTCTACAATCACTAAAAAGAAACATTTTAAAGAATTTTCTTTTTCAGGCAGAAACCCTAATTAGTCATTAAACTTGTTTTTAATATAAAAGCTGAACTATTGAACTATCGGAATCCTTGGACCCAGCTCTAATGGGTACCTGACATTAGTTGGGGAAAAGTAAAGGCGGTTGGTCGTTGTGCTGGCTACATGACACCCTCGTTAACCGTAGGCCACAAAAACAAACTTTACATCATCTGCCCTATAGACCACAAGGTCTGAAAGGGGAACTAGTTAGGCCAGGTTCACATCTAACTTTGCATTTGATCTGCAGCGCCATTGGGGCACTACACAAGATCTGTCAACCTTCTTTCTCCATTCTTATCTCTCATTTGTTTTTGATATAATTTCATTTGGATGTTCTTTCTGAAAATATTGAAGCCTGCCTGGGTGGACCATTTCGGAGGCCGATTTTAAGTTTGTGTTTCCACACAAACTGTCTGTGTAACCTTGTTTTTGTATGATGCTATGAAACCAATTATGCTGTAGGATCATTTGAGATGATGCCACCCTGATAAAAAGATAAAAGTTTGCAAAACTTTCAAACACTAAAAGATAAAGTTCAGAATACACCCACAAAATCTCTCTTTGACCTGATATTGAGAAGATGATGATTAAAGTAAAATATTGAAAGCCTCACACGATATTGATTTTTACCAGCCGTTGAAGAAATTGTAAAAAACTCTAACACAAACTTATATCATTAAAAGAATTTCATGTTTGGGTTTGTGGCCGGTGTCTTGTTTTGGGACTCTTGATTCGAAGACATGGTTGGCATTCTCTGGTGAGACTCCAAAAGGGCTAATTACAATGGCCCCAATTTTAAGCTTCCGGAACATATATTTTCTCATTATAATGTGTACGGTTCTGATGTGAACAGTTATAGGTGGTCCAATCAGGATAGTTTATAACAGGTGTCATCGCATGAAAGCTTGTCCATTTCTTGTTTTTTACAATTCACTATTAGATTCTTCATTTCTTCAGGATAGAGTACGATGTTCAGGTGTAAAAAATCTTTTGGAAGCTCCTTCAGATTATGTGGATAATTACACCCAATCCCAAATCTCCCGACGGGAGATGCGAGCAGGCAAGGTGACCACCGAACGTCAGTCCAGGCATCATGAGTTGTTTCAATTAGGATGCATCAGAGTTTATCAAGCTTTGAAGGACTATTTTTATATTATAACTGTTTGGTGAATTAGGCTGATTCGCTAGCATGGTAGCTGTTAGCTCCAGTGCTCCTATTTCTTCTCTGTGGTTGTTATAGTGCTCATCAGTGACAATGAACTTAATTTTTAAATTATTTTTTCTCCATTTGGCCGTTAAATGAGTATTTCAGCTCCTCCGTTTGTGGAGGCTTTCTGAGAGCCATCCATGCAAAGTCTGACTTATCGGTTGTTAGGGCGATGGATTTGTAGAAGAGTTCACTAAATTCTTGAGCTCTGTTGGAATATAGTCAAATATTTCATTCTTCTTATGTAAGTCTTTGCAAACGACATATTTCTGCAATCAACATATTTCTCTATAAAGCTGGCTGTATCAACCTTGTCTGGTAATGATTTTTTTATTCAAATTATTATGGCTCAAGAAATCTACGAAGAACTGCTCTTTGTGAAAACTTTTACCGTAATACTTTAGGCAAATTTATCTATGTTTTAAAGAACTACTTCATAAAACAACAAATCCGTATTTGAAAAATAATCTCCGTAGCAACGGATGGTGAGCTTGCAAGCCTTTAAAAACAAATGTTTCCAATCTGTTTAGTGATTGTATGCTGTACGTGTTAACTATTAAATAATGGGTTGAAATTTGAATTTTGTTTATAAATTTATTTAAAAAAATAGATTCAACTTAAAATGTAGTTTTAAATTACTTTTTCACTCCTCGTGTCACTGGTTAGATATTATTTAAAACAAAATGTGTAATTTGAAATTAATGAATTTCAAAAATTCAATATAACTTAAGCAGGAGTCTACGGAAAACCAGAAAACATGGCAAGGGGTCTACGAGACAAAAAAGTTTGGGAACCACTGCTCTAAATCTATAGTTAGATGTATTTTAATCTAAATAAGTTCTAAATCTAAGTCTAGTACACACATGGTCACATCTCGATCTAGAATCTAGACTAGAATTAGATTTACTATGATCTAAATATAGATCTTATTAATTATTTATTTTAAATCTAGATTTACGTCAATTTTATCATTGGTGCCTGACATTGTAAAATATCTCTAGTTCTAGATCCAGTCTAGATGAATTAGAACTATTCAATCAATTAATTCCCAATCAGTTTGAAGACTTCATATAAACTGACACATTGAAATGAACTCAGCATTATTTAGATCAGTAAGATCTATATCTAGTTAGCATTTAAATTTTCGCGCGTCATCGCGCGCCAAAAACAAAAGCGATAGTCCATTTCCAGGCATTATTGCACTAATCTATATATATAATTAGCAAGAACTACTCGTTGATGTTTTTTTTTCCTTTACGAGGGTGTGTCCATTTGTCATCGAAATCTTTACTGAAGACAATGAGTCGATAATGTTTACTAAGGCCTTGTTAAAGAATATTTTTTTTTAAAAGGTCGTAAGGTAAAAAAATACGAACATTTTGAACACCGAATTGAATAAATTTAGAAATGATACTCGACCATTAAACTCATCAGGACGAAATTGATTTTTGAAAACATTTTATGATACTTGTTATTTTATTGTGCTACTTTTTTTGGTGATATTTAAGACAACTCGAAATGGATCAAACAGAGCTCATATTACACATGAGTTAATGCTGCTATTTATTGACTCACTGGTCAGTAAATACATCGCCATTTAATTTTATTGAAAATGCGAATTGCTTTGGCATTTTTTTGTCTCGAGAAACAATCTCTCCCCATTTCAGGTACTTTTGTAATGAAAGAGGCACACAGCTGAGGTCACAGGCTGGGCATCTGTATTCACCAGGTTAAGTAAAGTTTCCCTTACAGACCTTGCGATCTATTGGGCAGGTGATGTAAAGGTTAACTGTTTATTTGGCCCACGGTTAACGAGGGCGTCATGTGGTAAGCACAATGACTAACCGCCTTTATAGTTTTCCTAACTAATTTCAGGTATCCATTAGTGCTGGGTGGACTCAGAGGTGCAGAAAAATCTCGAAATTAAAAATCCCAGTCTTCACTAAGGTTCCAAACCGGTACCCCCGGTTCTGAAGCCAAGCGCTTTACCGCTGAGCAACCGCGTCTCCGTATATCATCTGGTGCTGATGCACTTTCACCTTTCTTTCTACTTCTGGTGTGTAGTCCAGAACACTTGCTTTATGCTTCCTTTCCGTGTGGATTTATCTATTGTCTCTTTTTCGTAACTGTTCGTGTCGATTTTTAAGAGCATCATGTCGCATTAGCATACATCAGTCTACCTTAAAAGTGGGCTACCAGCGGCTACCAGCTTTCTTTTAGATCCACCATACCGAATGTCTTGTGGAAGTCGACCTTGTGGCATTCTGTGACCGTGATCAACATAGATAGAAAAACAAAAAGAATGCTATGATTAAAAGAACGTTTTATTGGTTGCAACTTTAAAAATCTAGTGGTTTTTTTTCAGTATGTTTTCAAGGTACATTATTTGAAACATATGCCCTCCTTTTTACCCGTACCGACTATGAATCATCTCCTAGAAATGAGAAGAATGCCTGGCCATTAGCTATTTTTGGAACGATGTCGCCCACACATCAGTTCCCCCATTCTCCACGCTGCTGATGTATCCAAAAGAAAGGCAATTGCCGATACAGTTTTGAGTCAGCGGCGTCACAGGCTCTGCCAGCGTGTAGCTGCAACCTGCGCTTTAGCTGCTCCTCATATTTCCTCAAGGTTGACTCCCGAAGCCTTTCCCATGTTTGGGTATAGCTGCTAGGCAGCAGAGATTTGAATTTCGGGCTTTCCTTTTCCTTGATGAATAGCAAACCAATTCTAACGACCCCCTCCTGCCTGAAGCTTACTGGTTTAAGCGCCTGTTAATCGCCTTTGCCCTTTCTCCTGTTATTGAAAACAGTTCCTCCGGACTCAATATCTAAGCCACACGTCAAGGCCAGGGATCGGTCTTGCTGTCAGAGGCTGTTTGAGATGAATATCATTCGAAGCATTTTATAGGTAGTGGAGTGCTTATATATTTATTATCGCTTCTGGCACTGACAGCCTTACGGAACCATATATTTGTAAAATATCTATTAACCAAGAATATGTTTCTCTAACAAAGAAAAGTACATAAAGTATGCAAAATAAAAATAAACATAGACACATTTTCCACTCCCCTCTTTTTTTTTTTTTGAGCCTCGATCTTTGTCACCGCGAAAGTTACGTAGGATAACCCTAGTCCGACTTGCAAAAAAAAAAAAAAAGATTATCTTTCCATGACTTTCTCACAGTTATGTCCCGCATGGTTGGGTCTCGAAGACAATGATATAGAGAGAGAGATAAAAACAAATAAAGTACATGTCTAACGTCATATAATTAGTTCAACCAACCGTGACAATCACAAACAATGTGATTCTTAATATCAATATTCAAATATATTAGCTCGTATTGGTTTAGTAATATTACCCTCATATTTAAATGTAAAAAAATAAAATGGCGTCCTCTCTTTCTGGGATTCAGAGATGGATGAACCAATCTTCAAGTCTCTCTCTCTAGAAAAGCTGTTTCTGCGTATGTCCATTAGGCCATTATGGGGGGATAAAAAATAATTTCATCGATGTCAGAACAAATTAAATTCGCTTTGAAAAGAACATTTTATCGATTACAATTTATGGACATTTTATTTTATGAGCGATCAATACTAACTTGAAGCTGGATGTTTCAGTGTGTTGGTACGGGCGTCTCTGTGTGTGTGTGTGTGAGAGAGAGAGAGAGAGAGAGAGGGGAGAGATTGAGAGGAAGCAGTCGAAAGAGGTTTTGTTTTCAAGAGCCAAACATAAAGTTGCATTGCAAAGCTATTAAAAACATTAGTGATAATTAGATCAAGATGATTCCAGGACACTGCCCCTCCCCTCTCTATATTACCCTTATCTCCAAGGACGCTCGAACGTCCTTTCCGGAGAATTAAAGGTTGACTGCATTCTCATAATCTATTAAACTAAACACTTTTTATCGAGTACTCTGGAATAACTTATAGCTTGCTAACGCAGCGGTTCTCAACCTTTTAAGCTCGGCGACCCCTTTTTATATTCTCCCACTCTGCCGCGACCCCCCTCCCCTAAAGCACACACATACAACAATAGAAGAGTAGACAATAACAATCAATATTTTCGATGGTCTCAGGCAACCCCTGGCAAATGGTCAATCGACCCCCAAGGGGGTTGCGACCCACAGGTTGAGAACCCCTGTACTAACGTAACTCAAGTCTTTTATGTCGATTGAGGACCTAAACTCTGAGTCATATCGTTTCCAGGATTACTTTAAGACTTAAACTGGTTTATTGATTCTTATTTATGATTACAAGAACACTATTTAATTAACTGTTTTATTGAACCTAATTTATGACTACAAAGACACTATTTAATTAATTTAATTTTATGGCAACACATTCCATACTTTACTGGCACTAAAAAAGAAAGATCACTTATAAAGAAAATGGGTTCCAAAAAATTTTTACGCATCTGAAAAGCACGTTATTTTTAGAGACGTAAGTTGAATGATTTTAGTGTACACTTGAGGTTTTATAATTCGATAATGTCAGAAATAATTACTGACTTAAAGACCAACTGAAGAGGTTTTGGGGTCAGGCGCGGAAACCGGTGTAATACTTTTTTTTAGTTTCATAATGCTTAAAAAAACATACATACAAAATATTAGACATATATTCTTTGTAATTATTTAGATATAAGCAATTTAATGTGCGTTTTAGGGACTATTAAATTTCACAATCTCGAAGCCATTTGAGATCAGTATTTCTCATACAACCAAGGTCGATGACGTAGTTTATGGGAAATTAGGTCAAATTTTTCAGTTTATGGCCTAGCGTATTTCCCTATTCCTTTTTACAGGAATGCCAGTTTCTGAAAACAAAGGCGACTAAAACACACCAATTTATAAAAAGTGGATGTTAGAGTTGGGGAAATTAGGTCAAATCACGCAATTTATGGGTTTGCATGTTAGATCTACTGTTTGTCGGCTTATTCTTGATCTAGTCAAGCGAACAGCTTTTCAGCCCACGCAGTACCGCGCGCCTCAGTTCACTTGTTTCGTTTTAGTCAAGTTACGCAATTTATGGCTTATGTTACTGCTTCAGGCTTATTCTAGTTCTACATCTACTGCTTTTGAACAAGAGCTAGATCTTCTTTTCTCATATCATTAATGATGTATGAAGAAGACCTAAATTTAGATCTAAATTCATTTAGATAAAGTCTAGATCTAGTAATAGTAGTATTGGATATTTAGAGATTAGACCTATGTATATAGATCTATTTATACTGATCCGATCGAGGTGCTGGGCCTAGATCTAGAAAAACAAAGTTTAAAATTATATACTGTATCTAGACACTTAATGGTGATTATTAACGTATAGTCGTCCCTAAATAGGCCCAATATGGGGAAAAAAAAACATTAATTACAATGTTGAGCTCATTCAATGTTGTTATTGTAGTACACGATTATGTTTAGTTTGAATCTAGTCACAACCCCGTACAACACTAGCAAATAGCTTTAACCTTAACCTAGACTTTAAAATAGTCTGATATAGATCTAAATTTCTAAAAACTAATCTATAAGCCAAAAATTAGACCTAGATCTACCTATTCTATAATATTATTAATATACGAAATATGGATTTTGTTACACTCTTACTTAAATATATTCAGGCCTATATACTTAAGTTAAATAGTTCTATAAATCTATATGTTAAAATTGAAGAATTTTAATTTATCCCACGCTTGACTCATTTGTTAATTGGAATAGAATCATTAGATAGTTAAGTTAGCAAGTTAATCTGTAACTGTAAAAAAGTTTTAAATTGTGTTTAGACTATAAATGAAAGAGATTATCCTACTGGATAAGGAGTTGTTTTTTTCTTCTTTCTGGGAAGTCAGGGAAGTGGAAAATAAATTGTAGTATCAATATAATATTAAGTAATGCACATAGGCTACTGTTGGTGTAGTTATGCAAATTTTATTAAATTTTAGTAACCCAATTATTGCCAGTTAATCACTGAATATATATATTTTTTAAAAATTGTTATTAAAAATGCAGAGCTATTCATAATTTAAATTATTTAATAAATAAGGCTGGCAGTCGAGTCGAAAGATCAATGAGGAATGCATTATTTTCCATGGCTATGCAGCCCTAGCTGCAAACTAGATATTTTGCCGCGTTCAGCGAAGACATAACCATTTTCAGCTGGTAGTCAATTTAAATGTTCTTTACGACGTCTACGTCTTCCCTCGGCAGTGGATTTTCTTTTGGCCTCTAATATTGATTCCACGTTGCAATTTCTAATAAATATCATCATTCGAAGAATGAGATCCAACTCTTATTTTTTAGAAATGTAACCCCTTTACAGATCAAGTCATCATTGCAATGGACATTCAAATCTACAATAACATAGAAATGATCAAAATTTGAATAAGTTTCAAAACGCAGAAAGTTGTTTGGTTTGCGCTCCGAACTGTCTTCTCTGTGGGTCTCAGGTTCAAACATTGACCACTGCCATTAACTAACATCTTGCTGCAGTTTTGGGCTATATGACATAATATTAAATCCTGATTCGAAATTTTGTCTAAACCTAGCTAGTGAAAAGGAACATAACTAAAATAATGTTGTGTGTATAATGGAGAAATCTTTTAAAATGTGATTTTGTATTTACATTTATTGGTATTTATTATATAAAATAAAATTGTAGAATGCTTCTGTGATTTGTTTCACAATAGTGTCACGTATTACAAATTGAATTCTACTTTTAAATGGCTTGCCTAGGGGAACGTGACAATAGAAAAAGGTAGTTGTGTCACTTATCTTAAGTCTGAATTTAATCAGAGACTTACAATGAATAACAAAAAAAAAAAATGACACAAGAAATCGGAAGGTAAAATATCAACTTAATGTTTAATCATAATATAACTCAATACAAAATGGAAGGGTTGACCAAAACCCTTTTACAAAAATGGTATGTAAAAATATTACAATACAAGAGTTTGAAAATATAATTACAAATACAAGCAAGGCCTTGAAAAAAAGAAAAAATCTTAACTTACACGATCAATTGGTATACCACGCACGGGTCACGCAATGTCTCCGCTATTCTGTCTCACGGCTGTCTCCGTATGTCTGTCCGTCAACGTTACGCGAGCGGTCTTTATATAATCTACCGCGCGTCGATATCTGGTAATTTCTAGAACAGAAAGTCATCAACACCCAGATCTAGAACGCTCTTCAAAGAGACAGAAGCAAAGAAAAAAAAAACACCCTCCTTTCAACCAGAGGTACACACATAGGTCAAGGACCGGTCACTGTCTGTGTGGCTTGACTCTTGAAGAATAAAATAAAAAAAAAACTTATTACACAAAGGGGCAGACAACCTACAGGTCAAGAAAAAAAAACAATAGTATCTAGGCATTGTTACCTAGATACGTAACAATAGAAACAGGAAATATTTTGTATTTCCAAAATGATGAAAGATCCATCTAGTAAACTTGTCTGTATGCCACATGTCATATATGTTTTCTGTAAAATAGATTTTTTAAAATGTATTTATTAACATTTATACTTATGTATACATATATATATAGAACTAGATCTGATGTAACATAAACATCTAACTCTTATTGTAATTAATAATAATAAATTACTCTACTCTAGGTTTAGGCAATCTAATATATTTAAGACCAGGGCGGTCTTAAGCCACTGCAACCAATGCGGTCGCACTGGGCCCTGCACTTTCATAGGCCCCGCGCTAATTCTAGGTGCAATTGTTAAATATATATATGTATATATATATAAATATATATATATATACCGGTATATATATATACCGGTATATATATATACCGGTATATATAAAACCTGGAAATCTCATGAAAGCTCATCAAATCTCCTGACTAGGCCCTGCGCAATCAGTTTCACATAGGGCCCCGCAATCATTAGGATCGGCTCTGTTTAAGTTTAAGACTTAAAGACATGTCTCATGTGTTTAGTATAGATCTGTAGCCTGTATTTAATATTATCAATATAAATGATGACTTATTATTTTTATTAGATCTAAAGTCTAGCCTTATTAATAAGTATAGTAAGGGCTAGTAAAGGCAAGGGATATATAATTACTATATTAGATCTATTATAAATATATTCTATATAGATTTAGCTTAGGCTTTAGTCCTTGACTAATATAATATTATATTTATATCTATGAATTATGCTAGGACACTACTCACTAGGTCTTACTAATACAGAGATATACAAATTCAAGCATTAAAAAATTAAAATGTTGGCGACTGGGTTTAGACTTAACATAGAGACTAGTCTAGATTACTCTAGATCTACTTAAATGTCTTAAATCTTCTAGTTTATAAACTATTCGTATTAATACAGTGTGTATCACAAGTCAATATTATAATTATAAACTAGATCTAGTAAGTGACTAGTAACAGTGTTAGAAGGCCCAGGCCTAGCTAGAATTAGAGATAATAAAAATTATAATAGTAAATAGACTTATATACTGTATAATATACGGTAGTATACCTAGTCCTAGATGATAGATCTAGTGACTCTAGTAAGCCTACTCTACTGAGCTACTCTAATCTAAGTCTCTATCTATACTCAGTACTCTAGTGACTAGTCCTAGTAATAAGTAAGTAGTAGTCCTATCTATTAATCTACCTATAATTAAATTAATTAAATAGTCTGCTCTATAATATATTTTGAAAAAGTAGAAGAGTTATCTTCAGGGCATTTTGGTGCATACCATGATAAGTATCATTTAAAATTGTTTGACAGCTAGATTTAGATAAGTATATCATCTGAATCGCTATTAATAACGTATCCAGCCATGTCTAGTTTTATTTACATTTTCTTAGTCCATTACAAGACGTCACTTCCGCTTTCGGCCATTGTAGCTGATTTTCAAATCTCGTTATTTTTTACACTTTCAAATTACTTTTTCTAATATAAATACGCTTTTCTAAAATCTCAAAATTTTAGGAACGAACTTTGATGCTATCTTCTATCTAAATCAATCGCTATCTCAATTTCGAAAAAAAAACTCTTCAGTTGGTCTTTAGGATAGCAAGGAAGGCGCGGTGGCTGAGCGGTAAAGCGCTTGACTTCCGAACCGTGGTCTGGGGCTCGATTCCTGGTGGAGACTTGGACTTTTAATTTCGGGATCTTCGGGCGCCTCCTGAGTCCACCCAGCTCTAATGTGTACCTTACATGTGTACCTTAAAGGCGTTGTGTGCTGGCCACATGACACCCTCATTAACCGTTGGCCACAAAATCAGTGGACTCTTTACACCATGTGCCCTATAGACCGTAAGGTCTGAAAGGGGAACGATTACTTTTATTGTAAGATCCCATGGGCCATAAGCACCCTTAATTTTTTAACGGTAGACAACTGTGATTATTCCTAATTGGTATTTAGTTCAGTTATATTTTAGTACAGCTTTTATTTCTATGTTGCAATGGCTTGATTAGGAGCCCAATGTTGTGCAGATAAACTATTGTTCCGATGTTCACGTGACATCAGAACAAAGTCCGGAATGATAGCCGTCGGATGAATGCCCATTGTATTGTCTTTTTTTTTTGTTCATTATATGCCGTCAAAATTGCTGTTTGAAAATAATAAAAAAAAATATCGCAAAAGATTTATGAGAGGAACCATTTCCATACTTCTATGAGACTGGTACAACAGAACAGGCAACTGTCCGATTCGAACATATTTTGTTTGGATCCGAAAAAAACAACAACTCTTGATTCCTGTGTCGACGCCGCTAGGAAAATCAAAAAGCACACAATCACACACACACACACTCTCACACACACAATCTCACACACACACGCTAGTGGAATAGTGCTACACCGACACGGAAATGGGTTCGATAGTGCGAGAGGTCTTAAGAGAGTTATGCCTGGTTCAGTTTGGGGGGGGGGGGTGTCTTCCTGTATGGAGATACGCGCCTGGCTCTTTGGGCAGTTTTACTTGAGTCTAATACAGCGTACAGGGCCTTTGAACTTTAGCCTTTCTAGTCAGTCGCTTACCTTATTGGTGTGTCTATTTCTTTTTAACGTTTGCAACATTTAAAGTCTGATTCACTCAACAGTTTGTGTGCACCGTTCAGATATAATATGTAACAAAACGAGTGGCATGTTTATTTTTTAAATTTCAAAACTCAAGTTTTCTAATATATTGGCCTTCCACCCCTTTTTTGTTTATTGGCATTCACAATATTTAGTTCAGTTTTTTATATTATTATCTGGACATGTGGCTGGGTGGAACAAACCGCTTAGTCCCCATCAAAGGGGTTCGGGTTCGAATCCTGAGCTGATTTTTGTTTGAAAGGACAGAGCAGGATGAAACACAGAGGAAGAGATGTCCACATTTCGAAAATGTTGCCGATAATATTGAATTGTTAGTCTGAATAACGATTTGATAACACAAGATACTATTACTACATTGCTAATAGTTAAATGATTGATCAGTGAACTAATTGAAATGAGAATTCGGTTTCAATGTAACCCCTTGTCTGACTGATGTTATTGATGATTATCTATTGTTTATTAAAAGGCCTATCTCATATTTAAGGGCCTCATGGAAGAAACCTTTCCCTTTATAGTTGCTCTGTTGCAATTTTCTTCTGGAATATATTAATGTGCTTATTAATTGTTGTTTTGAATCATATTCGGCTTGCATACTAAATGTATTTTTTTTCGTTTAAAACAAAACTTATCATGGCTGCCTGGTCGTGCGGTTTGCGCGCTGACTGTCGTTCGGATTTATCGACGGTCGGGGGTTCAAACCCTGCCCGCTCCCATCCCCCGTCGTCCTGCGGGAGGTTTGGACTAGGAAGTAAACATTAGCAAAAGCACAGTTTGTTATGTTTATGTACGAAAATAATGTTAATGTTGGGTCGCCGCATTGTTGTGAATAGTAAAAAGCTAAACAAGCTAAAAAGGATGAGAACAGCTGTACGAGCGTTTTTCGACTTTCAGGGGCCGCTAAAACTCCTTCGTGTATTGAAATTGTGTATATGTCAGCCAAGGAAAATTGATGCCTAAGCTGGTCTTTGAAGCTCCTCTGTTACGTCGACCACCTTTTAGCTCACCAAAAAAGACTGCCTTTGGCATACGTTCGTCTCCCATACGGGATACTTGCCCTACCCAGCGCAACTGTCGGACCAAAAGAAGTCCCTATATACTGTCCATACTGGCCATCCGCCAAACTCTCGCCCGAAGCGTCCAAAAGCGATACTGGCCCTGGCCAGACGGTTATCAACTTCCCTTGAACGTAAGGCGTCATTTGACACTATACTACTTAGATATGTGAAGCGGTCTACCACATTAAGGGGCTGTCCGCTTAAGTTGATCCTTGGGGCTGAGTATGTTTTATAATATATAGGCACTTATTGTCTTACTAAACTCATTAACTTGTCAACACTGTAAGCTCATATAAAATTTTTAATCAGGCATATATGAATATATTTTTTTAAAGAGTGGAGCTATTGCTTCATATGAGGGCACAAAAATCTTCTCCAGGCATTTTAGCTGTACTCTTTTTAACTCTTTCTATCCCAATTAACGATACCATCGTTGATTTGACCCCATTAAATTCAATTAAATTTTAATTTATAAACTTTAATTTTGTGTTTTATAAAAAGAACATGCATTCTCCTCTAATTCTATACCAAAAGTAATGTTTTCTGATGACAAACAAAAATGTAATTGAAGTTTTATCATAACAGGGTAGAAAATAATGTACAAATGATCTTGATTATAACCAACCTAGTTTCAGGTTTGTCACGTGCTAAAATATGATACAATGGAAAACCCAATTAGTTGTTTCAGATTTAAAAAAAAATTGTGATGTCGTATTAAGCGATATTAATTTAAAATTAAATTTATAGATAATGAGGTAAATTTACATATTGATTTAGACCTATATCGTCTTAGCGTCGGATATCTGGTCAATAAGACTAGTCTAAGTGTTATGGAGTATGTGTCTGCACTGAAAATATTGACAGTGAGAAGAAGTTAGCTATTGGTTGGTGGCTATGACCAGGCTATATAGTGTGAATGCTAGAGAAACGGCATTGTCGTCAGCTGTCTAGGCCAGAGACGACTCCATATTGCCAAAGTTTTTGTGGTTAGTTAGATTATGTTTAAAAAAGAATGCTATATTATTGCTAAAGTCTACATTTATTTCTTTTTATCTCAAGTTCAATTTTGTTTATATTGTACAGAAAAAAACAACAACGCTATTCAGTGTTGTTCACAAAGAAGTTATTCAAATTTTTTAAAATACATCTTTACAAAATAAGATATAGTACACCTACAACGATTTAGTTGTCCACCAGTATGTTGGTACTTCAAGTCAATGACCGTCGACAACAGTAAGATTAATTTTAAACCAACTCTTCTATGATAACAACTGTGCGATCAAATAAATAAAAATTGGATTGTATCATACACCAGACCCTGCGTGCCTCTCACCCAAATAGATCAATAGATTAACTTTGGCATCACCATAAAACTGTATTACTTTGAGAGCCGTTGATGTATGGTGCCCTTATCACACCCAAATCAATAGATTACCGTCGGCTGTGCCATATGACTCAAATATGTCTTTATAACATTCACTCGAGTCTAGCACCGACATAATAATGCAATGGTGGCGTGCAGCAAAGAGTCATTACAACATCAGATCCAGGTATTTACCGAGGCCGCACGATCTCAAACTTAAGTTAGAAAAGAAGCCATATAATATTGTTTAAGTCTGTTTTAGTCATAAACTCGTAGCTGGCCCATGTGGGTGAGTTGTGCGTTCACTAGAATCAACTCACAAACTTCATCGAATGCAAACTACTTAGAAATCAAACTGCTTTGTTACAAATGTATACACATTCAAAAATGCATACATAACTCATACTAAATGAAAAAAAAAGTTTGGAATATTTGATTTTTCCCCCTTTATTACATTCATTAAACAGTATTTAAAATTTATATTTAAATTTAGTCCTATGACGTAGGAGTGAAAATGACGTCAATTACTTTCCCCGTAACGTATACACATCACCTCTTTAAAGCACTATGTACCTAATACATCTAGTTAGAGCTGTTTAAAAATGGTGTGCATGTATTATATGTGTAGGACGTAATCTTCTGTATTTTATAAGATAACATGATATAAATAAGAGACAGTTTGAAGACCACTGGCCAAACGTCTCGGGATGAAGTATTAGCTAGTGTATTTTTAAAACATCAACACATTTTTAAAAGAAACGGGTTTGCTTTCAAAGAACCTAACCTTAACAAGTTGCCTTTGCACTTATTTATAGCCTGACGGTAAAATAAAATTGTAAATAGCACGTTTAGTTTATGAGATCTAAAAGTAATAAACAAATGTACGGACGGACAAACTAACAGCACAAATCCTAAAGCGGCTTTTAGCCTAGGAAGGCCATTAAAAAAATCGACCATTATCTAAAACCAAAAACAGAAACCATCAAACTTCGATTTCAGTTTTGAGTCAGAAAAACATTAGATAACTAGAGTCAAGCAGTAAATCAAACGGCAAGACCACCAGCACAAACACGCACAGACATTGTTATAAGACACTTAAATGTTTTTTTTTTTTTTCTTCTTCATTTTTATTTCATTTTCCCCCCGACCAATATTAAACCTCACAACATTGGTTTAAAAGCCGAGCTCATGAAAAGTCTGGTTGCCAATGTAGATATTTATTCCCTTTGCGTGCGACACCCTACTTTTTTATTTCATTTTCCTTTAATTCTTCTGTATTCTCCAGAGAACAGATTTTCATTTTTAACCGTGTAAAAGACAGAAGCTCAGAAGAAATCCTTATGATGCTGGCTACAACTTTTTTTTCACACGTAATGAGATTATACAGGGTAAGAGGAGGGCGGGGCTTCAAGTCACAGGGAGGCTCGTCAGAAATACTCTTCAGAGATTATTTAAAGGCAAATAAAAGACGCTTACATAAAGATATAGAGATAGTAATAAGTGTACTTAGTACCACTTTTTGATCCCACCTCTCATGTTCCATTGTTAGTGCTGGTTTGAAAAGTCAACTTGGAGTTTACCCGTCATTTTGTAATTCAGCACTTGTAATATTGAAAACATTGGTTCAACTTTAAACCATGCACTAGTCATACATTGGAGTTGCCCCTTGAATCTTCTCTTTACTAGCATGGCTGTGAAGTTCACCCAATAGATCCGTTGGCAGCTGCATACCAAGAGCTCAATCCTACAATAAGATTCACGAAAACTGAAATTCTGTCACAAGACGTCACATAACTACCCACGATAAGTATCGGAAATCACATCCTTGCGATAGTGCTGGAATTTAGCTACCTGGGATGAACCATTCCTGCAACGTAAATGCGACTGGCGAATATCAATCTATATTTTAGTTCTGTGGAATGTTTCTTTATGGTGTAGATCTAGTAGTCTTGACAATATCCTGTTATCCTTAAGACTAAGTCAAAAGTAATTTTAAAAAAATAAAATCAACAATATTGTTAGAAAATTCTGTTAAAATGTATCAAGTCTTGCCAGTCACGTGTTTCCTGTCCGTGTTATTGCAGAGTATCAGAGTACTGCCTGGACTGACTGTAAATGTGTTGGTAAAAAAAAATTACCCGTGTTTGACTGATGAAGGGGAGAATATCAGGATGTCACAAGACAATGGATTACCTCCCGCAAGCTATTTTAATGGGGAAATGCTTTTTAATAGATTTGTTTGCCTCATCGCTTTGACTTCAACAGTCTCTTTTGACTTAGTCGTAAATCTTTCTCTTTCTCTCTATTTCTCTCTCTCTCTTTTTTTCTTTCTCTATCTTTCTCTATCTCTTTCTCTCTCAGTCTTTCTCTGTTTCTTTTTCTCTCTATCTCTCTATTTCTCTCTGTCTCTATCTCTCTATTTCTCTCTCTATCTCGCTATTTCTCTCTGTCTCTCTTTCTCTCTCTCTCTCATTCTTTCTCTCTGTCTCTCTTTCTCTCTCTTTCTCTCTATTTCTCCCTGTCTCTTTCTCTCTCTCTCTCTTTCTTTCTCTATCTCTCTCTATCTTTCTCTATCTCTCTCTATCTTTCTCTATCTCTCTCTATCTTTCTCTATCTCTCTCTATCTTTCTCTATCTCTCTCTCATTCTTTCTCTCTGTCTCTCTGTCTCTATCTCTCTGTCTCTCTTTCTCTATCTATCTTTCTCTGTCTCTCTTTCTCTCTATCTCTCTTTACTGGTTCTCTCGCTTTTTATGATGACCTTTTTAATCTAACTCCTTCTTCCTACCATTCTTCAAACCATTTATACATAACTTATCTCAACTCTGTCTGTCATAACTTATATCAACCCTGTCTGTCTGGTAAAAATGTTGTACACATTATTTCTCCTACACCCAATCTCAGATCAACTTGAAACTTTGTACAATTTTTAATTGGCATAGACAAGACACAAATCAATACCCCACACACACAATTTCTCAATGTTATGGCACGATTAGGAATTAGTTATTTGTTTCGGAAACACGGGAGAAGTGTTTACTTAGTGACGATGACGTGATGGATCTTTTAAAAAGACGGAACGAATTAGAAGTCGACTTAAACGAGACGCTTTCTTAACAACGTAGCAAGAGGGAGCATTTATAGACGGTTAGAAGTAGGTGAAATTCGATGGTTCCCTTCATAATTATTAAACGTGTTTAATTTTCAACACCAGAGTCAACTACCTCTATTGATTGTTCGGCTTTTCGCAGGTGTTATCTGTTACTGCAATTCTTTCAGCGATACCTCCATTTGAGTTTTTTTTTTTTTTGCGGCACAGCGGAAGCGCTTAGCAGTAGTTAATTATTTGGTTTCATATCGAATAAAGGAAATAACTTCTACATCATAAACAGATATAGTTGTAAATGCGGAATTCTTTCACTTATAAAAGCTTTTTTTTTTTTTTAAAGGATTTTAAATAAAAATTTGGTTTTCATTTCTCAAACCGATTGCGACATTTTTATCATTTATATTTTCAATAATCCTAAGGATATTTTCTGTTTTCATTAAGCAGGAAGGTTTTAGAAATAAATTTAAATGTTTACGTTTTTTTAAGAATATAGAACTTTTTATGAAGCGCATCAAATAAGATGACTATGAGATGAGGAATAGCGGCAAAGAAAAAAAACTGCAGCACATTGCATTAGATATCCTTCAGAGACGTTGGAGATTGATAGGTCACAAACTTCGCAAGCCTGCATCCAACATATTAAGGCAAGCCCTAACCTGAAGCCCCTAAGGAAAGAGGAAGAGGGGACGGCCCAGGAATACATGGCGCCGCGATCTAGAAGCAGATGCCAAGCAGATGGGCAAGACGTGAGAACAGTTAGAGAGACTCGCCCAGAACCGAGATGCCTGAAGGAAGTTGGTTGGTGACCTATTCCCCAGAAGGGACCACAGGCAGAGATGAGATGGGTTAAACTTATCTTCCTATATCAGAGTCTAGAATTGGAACAAGCTGAGTTCCCATTACGTTATCACTAATCACTCCATCTCTAGCTCTAAAAACCCAGTCTTTTTCTGACAGCTAACACTAAATATTCGACCCATTTTTAAGTGCTTATGAAATCGGCTGTCAAACTGAACAATCTGGTAACGAGATTATCTAGAACAGAAGTGTCAAGGTCTAGTTGCTAGCTTTCATGTTGTCCTACGTCAGGTTCACCAATTTGGTACGTCAGGTCCAGACTAAAACCGACTACAAGACTTAATTACCACAATTAGCTGTCTGGGGCAAATTATTTTCTCTCAAATTTGACAACACTAGAGATGAAGGTACTTACTGCTTTATTGGTCCATCTCTAGCACGCTGACCTGTCATCTTCTAACTAGGCAGATTTCCCGCTTGAGATCAGTAGGGTGAAGAGGTCAAGGAACTACTTCCTCTTCGAATGACAATTATTTAGACAGACGTCTAGATATATATTATAGGCCAGCTAAAATGATTACTAAGGTCACAAGGAATGACTAAACTAGTATTTGAAGTCGACTCATGATTAGTCAAAAATGCGTATTTTACGATTGGGTGGTTGGGTATCATTTTATGCTTATGACTTCACGCCAGTGGCGTAGCTATGCTGGGAGAATAGGGGAAGAATTTGAAAATCCCCCCTTGTCACCACTTGACGGGGCCCCCAAATGAGTTCTAAAATTATTTCTTTTACATTTAATATTAAATATTACGCCATTACCTCATGTCATGATGTAGAATATCAAAATGCAAGGGGCCCCTAAAGTGATCAAGCCCCCGGGCTCCCCAATTCCCTTGCTACGCCACTGCTTCACGCCTAAACATACTATCTTCTGGCTTAGGTTAACGCTGAGAAGGACCCCTTTTAAACCACAGATATCAACCTCCTTTACTTTCCCCAACTAATGTCAGAGTTGAATAGACTACGGGGCGTCCTGAAAAGCCCGAAATTCGAAATCCCAGTCTTCACAGGGCTTCGAACTCAAGATCCCTTGATTCTGAAGCCAAGCGCTTTAACCCTCTGCCACCATGCCACTTATATCTTTCAACAGCCTGATTTTAATTTCTGTTTTTTTTTTATCTCTTTCGTTTATTAACCCTTACAACGCGTGTGGTAATTTAGCCCCCAAACATCAGAATTGTAATTCCATTCATTGTAAAACAGGCTCAGCACTTTTAGGGTTAAATGTTTTAATGCAAGATGTCTTACAAATTCAAATACAGGAACAATTTCTAATTATACTCCTACTATATAATTAGCACACTAATAACAATGCACAATATCAAATCGTATAGTTTCAAAGATAAAAACAACAAATATCGGCTATTATATATAAAAGTACAGAATCTACACTAGTAGATGAATTATAGCCAAATTTGGTGGAGTATAGAGCTTTATGGATTATCATTGCGTTCAATGGGTAATAAATACTTTATATAGTCTGTTATTAATATATACTTATATTATACTTATATTATATAGCGTATACATCGTGTTGGTCAATATGATAGCTCGTTGTGTGTTACATGGATAGTAACTAGTTGGGCGGTCAGTTTGGCCAAAATGTGTTCGTTGCATTTGTACGTACACCTTTATAAGAAAAACAAATGTATTATAACAACGCAAAGTTATATGTAACAACTAAAGTTATGTTACAATGTGTGTATCACTTTTGACGTGTCTCACTAAACATACAACATCCACACGGACCTCACCAAGATGACAGTAAACAAGAAAACAACAGGGGGGGGGGGGGAGTAACTGGCCTGAAATCGAGCGCGTGAAGACGCGTTCACTTAGCCTCAGGGCATAAACTTCTCCGTCTTGCCCCCCCCCTCCCCCCGTCTTGGCCAGTTGCCTTCGTTAACACTCTCTTGCTTCCCATTAGAAAATACCCCCTCCTCCCAAGCTGTACGCCAAAAGAAGCTAAAAATAAAACCGCCTTTCCATCACCAAATATGTGAGAGCGTTTTGTTATAAGACAATACATCAAATTCATGTCATACAGAGAAATCAATCGTACATTGTACATCATTCCAAGTTTCGTCTATGTCCGAAACATAAAAATGCTTGATGATATATCTCGGGATATGTATCGTATACCAGACATATTTCTCGCTTGACCTTGTTTGAGTAAATTGCTATTTGTAAGGGAGGGGGTGTTTGTATCTGTTACTTTTTTGGACAAGCGATGTTTGTTGATTAAATATCAAGTTTAATTAAAATAAAAATATTTTGTGTCACACAATCTCATAGGCGACCCCCATGGGTCCGTTTTTTGATAAGCAATGCTAGTCAATAGACAGGTTTCGATATTTTATCCACACGAGTGATAGTTATATAATTATCCTTTTTTTTTTTCATAATTGTAAGAAAACAGCACAACAATGTCCGTGTGTATGCGCTGACCATGGTCAGCTTGTAGATATAGAAAGATCTGAGTGCATCTTACAATTTTTAAATGTTTTTGATGGGACTTACAGTAGAAATGTCTTCTGGTCATTTCATCCTCTGGTCATTTCATCCCTTGGTCATTTCAGACCTGTTCATTTAATTTCCTGGCCATTTCTTCCCCGACACTTCATCCCCTGGCCATTTCATCCCCGACACTTCATTCCCTGGTCATTTCAAATCTGTTCATTCAATCCCATGGTCTTTTCATCCCAACCGCCTTTTACTTCTCCCCGACTCATGTCAGGTACCCATTAGAGTTGGGTGGACTCTGAGGCGCCCAAAGATCCCGAAATTGAAAAATACGAGTCTTCACCATGATTCGAACTCTGGACCCAAGCACTTTACCGCTCAGTCACAGCACCTCCCGTCCTTATCTTATCTTTCGTATAATTCTAAGTATTGCAACTTTACCTTGACCTTTGATAAGAACATACATCAAAGGATATACTGTAACTGGAAGCGAAGAAACTAAAACACCCACCCAGCTTCACAATGTATTTCGAGTTATACCTGATAGTTATCTTTATTTGTTGTAGATTTCATTTTGAGGAAGGAGATGGGTCGAAAATATAAACATTCAGAAAGGGAAATTGAGTAAGAGAGAGAGAGAGAGAGAAATAAAGAGAAATGATAGGTAGAGGAGTGGAGAATAGAGTAGATAGAGAGACACACAGAGAGAGTGACGGAGAGAGGAGAGAGACGTTTATGTTTTAGTAAATTCTTTGAAGAGTGCTTAATGAAACTCATTGAGCGGTAAAGAGAGAAGCACTCACGAGGCCAAATATAACGTGGAGAAGGGTTGAGACTAGGAAAGAAATCAAGTCTAGATACGGGAGAGAGAGAGAGAGAGAGAGCACTGATGATGAAAAGTCAACTCATAGAATACAAAAACTTGAGATGTTACAGAGAAGTTAATATGGTGTAATATGCAGTGCAAATAATAATATTAATCCACACTTGTGGGAGGCGTGATCGAGAGGCTAAGTACACTTGAACTTGGCTTGGCTTGGCTACCTATGAAGGGGGCTAGAGGTTCGACACCCGACTCGAGCAGAGTTGTGTTTACTGAGCTCCTAAAGGCAGCACTATATGCATGAGAGTAGCGCTATATGAAAGCCATAATTTATTTATTTTATTTAATATGTACAGTAACTAAAAGCGTACGTTTTTTTTCCCCTTAAAAATACTGTGTGTGTGGGGGAGGGGTGTGTAGGGCGTGGGCGGAAGGTGAACGATATATTCAAATAACAAAATATCGAACTGGAGGAAATCAAAGAAGTTTTTTATCGTTCCCTTGCACCGGAATTAATTCACCAATAGCCAGGGGTGACACTAACTAAAAACATCTGTACAAACCCTCTCATCTTATCGCATCTTTATTTTTTTTTTCTAAATAAGTATTCCTATACGTATCCCTGTGCTAATCTATTCGTGCATTTAATTACACTTAAGCTCTGTTACAACACTGTTTTATTTTCTGTCTGATTCAGGCAACCTATTTCATGCATCAATGTCATCAAAGAAAAAGGAACATTTATGCGAATTTGTCCTAGCATAAATATAGTTCGTTCATCGTGGTTAGATGATGACCACTTTTGTCATCCAGGGGGCTGAGGGCGTTGCACTGGGATTAGGTGCCTCCTCATGTGGTTGGTGAGATTTATATCAGCCCGAATGTTCGGCTGCACACTGGGCAGGTTATTCCAGCTGGAGCTAGTGTCATTGGCCTTGCTTTTCTTCTCTGGCGCTTCTCTTCTGTCAGCGCTGTTCTCTTTTCCATAGCAATTTGTGCGCCAGTTTTCACAGCGCGACGCCATGATGCTCTGTCATGTTTCTCTGTCTCCCAGGTGGCTGGGTCCATGCTAAACGCCTTCAGAGTAGCTTTGAGGGTTGTCCCTGAAGCGTTTTCTTTGTCCGCCTTGCGAGCGCTTTCCTTCCCTTAATTGTCTACACAGTTGTCGTTTAGGTATGCGGCGGTCTTCCATAAAGCAGACGTGTTCTGCCCATCACAGCTGGGAATACATCAGGATTTTGTGGATGCTTTTCAGACCCGCTCTTCAAAGGACTTGGTATTTTTTCCTTTTGACATTCAGTATCTTTCTTAAACATAGCATATAGAGTAAGAAATGCGCCTCCATCTTTGTCTAACATGATTATATTATTAATCTGTTCAGTATCGTTTACTATTGCTGTAAAAAAGAATCGATTCCTCAATATCGTGTTCTCATATACGTAATAAGAGAAACAAGAAACTGCAGATTCAAATTCAGAAACCAACACCTTCATTCCCTCATATAAGCCTGTAGATCTGTGCTGATGTTTGATTGGCACTTCATTGTAAACTTGTTACAGAAATAGTGTAGTAATGTAATATGATTATCGTGGATGATATTTGTAGATGATTCCGATCTGAAATACAAATGTCAATGTTGTCAAGGGGAGGTATGGCGAGAGTGAATATGTTACTTTGATATTTTGGTACGATAGTTATATCCCCTTGTTTAAGTACTCCCAGGTTATGAATGTGAACAGTCTTGCACGTGTTATGAACTGAATGGTTTAGCCTTCGTTGAATGTGCTAGAGAGTGTGTTAGTGTGGTCTTGTTCCCGGTCCAGGAAGGTTGGACAGTCGCTTCCTGGACTGGTGTTTGTATTATTTCTTGAGAGTGAAATACTTGTGTGCTTTATTTGATATTAAAAAATTTTCGGTATTCAATAGGGCTGGAGTTAGAGTTGAAGTATATTGAGTATTAATTTTTCTTAAATAAGTAAATAAGGAAGCCAAGCAAGTAATCATTAATTGTAATTGAGTATTTAAGAAACCCCCTAACCAGCCTATTGAGCCAACTAAAGCCAAAGCAAGAAATGAACCCTGACCAATGTCAATGTCAATGTTTGACGATGTCATCTGTTATGTATTACGTACTTGCCATACATAGCAGAAAATGGAAGCAACTATGTTAGCAGAAAAAAAAAAGTGATGGATTCAGAATAAAGACAGTAGCAATCTATTCTCTAATGGCACTAGAAAGGGAAGGAACACTTGTACAAATTTGTCCTAGCGTATAAAAAAGAAATGTGTCTACAACTTTCTGTCTTCTATTATTACGTTTTGTTTTTTTTGTACTGGTCAATTGGTCAATTATGGTTCAGCGTTTTATGTATTATTGATACTTTACTTTTTTATTCGTCTGTCCTGAAGTGCCTCTAAATTTAGTGATTTTACTAATTGTGCTACACACTGTTTCTCTGGTCTAATGTGAATATTCGATTGTTATAAATCTCACTGCTCTATTTTGTATTTGTTCTAGTTTCTTTATATTTTCTTGTTTCTGGTACCCAAACAGAATATGCATATTTTAATATTGGCCTAACTTAAGTTAAATAACATGTAACTATATTCCTTTTTGATTTGTAAAGTTTTTTAAAAATGAACCCTAATGTTAATTTTGATTTTTAAATACTTTTATTAACAGGAGGATTCCGTGGAAATTTTTGGGTGGAAGGATTCTTATGTCTGTACTTCTAATTCTTTTTGCGAAATTTCATATTCTTGTTAAATCTATGCTTTTCTTGTATCTTTCTTTTCTGACCATCTATCTTCCTCTTTCTCTCTCTCTCTCTCTACATTTCTGTAAATCTCTCTCTGTCTCTGTCCGAATCCCTCTTGCCCCTCCCTCTTGCCCCTCCCTCTTGCCCCTCCCTCTTGTCCCTCCCTCTTGTCCTCCCCTTCTGTGCCTGTTTTCTTTCTCTCTCTCTCAATCATCTATCTTTCCATCTCTCTCTCTCTCACCTTCTCTGTCTCATCTCTCTTCCTGCTTCTCTGTCTCTCTCGACATCATTCTTTTTCTGTCTCTGTCTCTCCTTCTATGTGTGTAATTTGTGCACCTCTTTCTTTCTGTTGCCCCTTCTCTCTGAATCTCTTTTTCTTTCTCTCTCTCTCTCTCTTTCTCTTTCTCTCTCATCTTGCGGAATGCTTTGTTCCATCAGTTTGCCCAATACCTATAATGGAACGAAACCGAACTTTTGGTGTACGGTTTTGAAGCTTTGTCTCCTGCAGTCTTAAAAGTATTCAATGCCATCCCTTTCAGAGCACGTCCTCTTCTTGTCAGTAAGGCCTTCACGGGATAAATGAGATTTATTGTATGATCAATTGTCGCGTTGGTTGTTGTGTTGGTATTTTGAGAGAATGTTTGGGTCATTGATTGTGTTAGCTCATCACAGCCCTACGGACATGATTACTCGACTCTTGTGTTGAATATGTCTATAACATTCCCATTACACTAGTGGAAAGACGCATCTAAAGCAGTGGTTCCCAAACTTTTTCGGCTCGAAGACCTCTTGCTTAGCTAACGTTTGTTTGTTATAAAATGTTTGACATGTTTCAGATGTTCCTTCAGAGTTGAAGATAATTACTTCCTAGTCCAAACCTCCCGCTGGCAGGGTTTGAACCCGAGACCATCGATAAATCTGAACGACAGTCCAGCGCGCAAATCAAACGACTAGGCAGCCATCCAATGCAATTCACTGATTCGTGAACCTCAAATGTATTTTTAAAAATTGATTTCTAGCCTAGTAATGTTAAAACTAAAAAAAGTAATAAATACCACATGTGAATTAATTCAGAATTCACTGAATTTACCAAACGAATCAGTTAAATGGGCGTGATTTTCTTCCGATTTAATTTCGTTTTATAATAAGACCTTTAGCATCCAAGAACTGCGATACAGTGTCAAAAGAAAAAAATCGTGTCAAACAACAAAATTTATGACAACCATCGAACTTCAATGTGAATGAAAAAATGATGAAATTTATCGTCATTGTCTGAACATATTTCAGCAAGAAATCGTGTATTCAACGCGAATTGCTTCAGTAAACTGGGGTGCCTAATAATTTAAAATAATCATGTAATCCACCACTCAGCGATGTAAAACTCACGGTATTACTAACATTCCAGGTACACTATCCACAGTAGAACTCAAACATGAAAAGTGCTCCATTCATTGCTATTGGTATTATATTCGGTAAAGCGATTGTTTTCTCCTTCAAGTAGTCCTTAAAAACATTCAATATTGATACATCTTTGTAGTCAATTATCAGTTTTCAGAAAAAGAATTAGGTGTTTTTTTTATCCATAATAAACTGTGCATATGCCATTGTGCCAATAAAAAATGCTTCATTACGGTTGATTCACCCACTTACCTGAAGAAATAATGTGCAACTAATTACATTAGAAGCCTCCCGTGTCACAACTCATTTCTTTAATAGGCCTTTGAGCTGTTTTGTTGCTTAAAGGAGTTATTTAGTAATAAAACATGCAGGTTTGTGAACAAATTAGTTTTTGAAACTTCTTTAGTGGCTGTTGGCCTATAGTGGGATGTTCTTCGAAATGGGCAATAAGTTATATAACTTGATATTTAAAGACACATGCAAGCAATCATCTTAATTTTGGATGTCAAAGATTTTGTGCATTGTAGGTCTTCTCTAATATTTTTCATTAGCCGTTTAAATGTTTTTTCAAATCTAAATACATTTTATCAGGGTGGCATCGTCTCAAAGGATTATCCAGCTTAGTTGGTTTCATAGTGTCATTCCATAATTTTTGTTACATAAAAAGCACAATTTGCAATATAAGTTAAACAAGGAAAAAGCTAAATTAAAAAAAAAACACAAAAAATAACACTAATGTCTACTTTTCCTATTTAGATTCTGCCACGCTACATTTTAGTTACCTGTAGGCTAAAATTAGATTTTTAAATGAGATATAACAATTTTCAATAATTGTTCAATAGCTCAATAGATTTACAATTTTAAGGATCGCCTATAATAAGTTATAGATAATTTATATTTGTATGAGATAATTTTAAACTCATTGATGTAATATCAAAATTAAAATCACGAACTTCTCAAATGAGATCCACTCTCGTGGTTCCCTAGTTACATGATACAGACCTCCAATCCTTTTGTTCTCACTTTCTTAGACTCCTTGGAAGTCTTCGTAGACCCCTAAGGGTCTATATAGACCACTTTGGGAATCACTGATCTATAGCATGGCAAAAAACATGCCACATGGAAACTATATATATAAATCAACTCAAATTTTTTACAAAATTTTTTTATTTAAAGTTTAATTAAAGGGAGATTAAATTGTTATAAAGGTTCAGTTCATAGTTTTAGTAATTTGTTAATTTAGAAATTTAAAGGGTATTTTTTTTTCGTCTTTACTATGCTAAAAGAAAAAGGATGTAAATAATTCTCCACAAAATTACCACTATTGATTACATAACAATGTTAATTATAAATTAATAATTAAATAATATCTAAATATATATTTAAAGATAACAAACCAAAACAATTCCATGTTCCAAAACCTGAACTAGTGCTTCAATCAAAATTTTATTAATTGCAAATACTAATGAATCTCGAACACCACTTTATCAGTTCTAGTAATGATCGCTAAGATAAATTGTTTCTAAAATTTGTTAACCTTAATTCTTGTGAAAACTAATGGTTTTGTGACTGTGTCTAAGGTGTTTTTTGCAATAAAAAAAGTAATCTTATATTGAATGTTGGTTGGTTAGCCCAGTTCTAAGTACACTTTGTTGTACATAAAAACAGTTACAATAGGAATTCATTTTTTTTTTTTTTAGCCATCCTCTGATCAGGAAACATGTAAAGACCAAGAAGCCTGTGTGTAGTCGCTAAATCAGCGGTTCTCAACCTTTTTAGTTCCGCGACCCCCTAATACAATTATCCCCTACGCGGCGACCCCCAACCATTATTATTTTTTCGTTCATTGGCTTAGGTAAATGTGATTTAGCTAGTGTTAAATTTTCTTCATGGCGTGATTAGATCTTCTCTATAGAAATGTTTCATCCCCCGCAATGGCGTTACGACGCATTTTATGGACAGTAATTTCGATCGTTAAAAAAATATTCTGCAACAATGAAGATGTGGCCCGCAACAATTAGTTTCGAATTACAATTATACTATACCAATAAAAATCACTTATGTGTTCAATGATGATCCATTCTCTTAAGTGTCATTCGTATCCCCTGTCTATAGGTCAGTGCTCTTAGATCTAGATTTGTTATTCCGACTTTTTATTTTATTGATATTTGACGTGCGTTTCATAATTTGTTAATTAATAAATATAATCTGAATAATGTTCTAATCCTAAGGCATATAAAATATAAATGCATATCGACTATAGCATAAATATGCTTGTTACAAGTTAGGCACACACACAATATATATATACATATAACTTCCGGTGAAAAATACCCCCCCCCCAATATATATATATATATATATATATATATATATATATAATCAATATTCCGATGGTCTTAGGCGACCCCTTGAAAATGTTTGTTTGACCCCAAAAGGGGTCGCCACCCACAGGTTGAGAACCCCTGCGCTAAATGAACTCTTTATGTTGTATCTGTTCAAATTATGTGTATGTTTCTGTTGTGTTGTCTGTAAATGAGAAAAGAGTCTTTGTAATCACAACAAATAAGGATCAATAAAGCAGTCTTAGTCTTTTAATAATAATAATAATGAGAACTAAAATTTTAATTTTGAGTTTTGCAAACGTATTGGTTTAACTAACGGTACATTAAATTAAGAAATAAAGAAATTAGCATACTTATATAAAGATATTATTTGTTTAAAAACTATAACAAGCTAAATCATGTCAAATGTATCTTTTCATAAAAGAGTTACAAGAGTTATACTTTAGCAGCGTATACAATGGACTTACATTGGTAAGTTAGGTTTGTTTGTTACATTGTAATGTTATACCCCATTACAATTTCCAAATTTTTACTCTTGATAAAGTTCAAACTTGAAAATGGTAGTTCACATACAAATGTAAACCCAAATAAGGAAAGAACAGTAAACGCTGGTTTCTTGGTGATCATACGAGTCATGAGAACTAATCCATGTGTTAAAAACCAAATCTACCCACTCCAGACTTTCAGACCAATTGTTCTGCTGAATTATGTTGCTCTCCAATTTTTAACTCCTCTATCTTTATTTTTTAATTACAGCAACTTATTTCAAAGCTGCTAACACCAATATTAAAACGCAAAAATTGTATTCTATTACCTCGGAAGTCACCATTTTTCATCACCGTCATCGATCTGCAGGCTTTTAATATAAGTACTCCACATAGCCTCTAAATTTTAGGGGACTCCATACTCTGGGCCTATTTTGTTGACAGTCAGTGGATAGTTTAAAAGGTCATCAAATTATCGTGACGTACTTGATAGAAAGTGAGAAAGAGAGAAAACCAGAACAAGAAGATACAGGAGGGTGATAGAGGGAGAGAGAAATAGAAAAAAATGGTCGATAAAGAGAGTGTGATAAATAAATAGAGAGAGCAAGCGATAGACAGATCGAAAATGAGATAGAGCGGGCGATAGAGAGAGAATCAGAGACAGACGATATAAAGAACCAACCAGGATAAGATTGTTAGAAAGATGCTGGTTTTCGCAGGAATGTCAATAAAAATATTAATAAATATATAGTAGAAATGACTCTCTTGTTGAAAATGTGTTGTTAATTATTTTCTTTGGTATCTCGAACAAGGGAAAGACATAGTACATGACTGAAGTGGTGGTATAAGCTTTAAAGTAAGCTTGAAACAATACACAGTTATACATCCTTCTGTAGTCATAACCACTTTACTAGCATAGTGGTTAGTATGTCGGCTTGAGCAGGCATAAGCCATGAGTCCGAAATCAGGTCGATACCCTCCTTTTTTTTTCAACGGTCAAATTCACCCTGATAAAACTTTCTTGTTTCCCACCTCTCATTTTCGTAACTGTTTCAAAAAAAGTGATAGGTGACAAGTGATAGGGTCCTAGCCTATAGAGAGAGCGGAAAGCATGCAATAGCGCTGAATAAAAACACATTGGTAAAAAAAAAAATATGTCTACTCGCACAGATTTATTGTTGTTTTGTGTTTGGCTGGGGAGCACAGGCCATCGGGGGGGAGGGCGCCTTTTAACAGGGGTGCCCCAGGGAAGCGCTTCAAAGACCAGATTAAGCGTCAACTTTCCTTAGCTGACATAGAAGACCTGGTTGCATGCGGCCTCAGGATGAGACAGCTGGAGGTCACTCACGAAAGCCGCGGGATACACATATGAGACCAATAGAAAATCCGCTTCCGATGACAAACGCAGACGGCGAAAAGAAAATCTAAATCGACCACCTGCGACAATGGTTATGCTTGCACTGGGTGTGGCAAAATATGTAGGTCACAGCTGGGGCCGCGCATCCACGGGAAATACTGCATTCTTCACTAATCTTCGGAATCGAAGACAAACCTTATTATTATTAGAGTACTCTAGACCTGGTACAAATTTTATTCCATGACTGATTCAAACAAATTGAGACAATTACACTTGGTATAAGTTTTTTGTTTCAATATTTTGTTACGATTTGTTTTTGTTTTTTTTGTTTGTTTTTGTTTTGTTTTAGTTTTTTTTTTTTTTTTTGCTTATCTCAAACTACGAAGACGTCATACTTATAATCTCTGAACAGTTACGTCGGTAACACTTTTCTAGACATTGAGCTATACAGCAGATGCTTGCTTTATAGTTGGAGAATTGTATGCCAGTTGAGAATCTTTGAAAGTCGATCTAAGGTAGTGTTTCCCACACATTTCTGTCATGTAGACCCCTACCATGTTTTCCTGTTTTCTGTAGACCCCTGTATTTTGTGGAAAATTCGTCAACTTGAGATGTGTTTTTCTTACTGATTTATTGATGAAAGTAACATTAAAATGAAGCAAAATAAAATTTAATATTTATGACATAAATTGTTGGCCAGCTTTAATTATAACATTTCAATATTGGGCTTTACTTTAGTTAAGAGTTAACATTATATCTTCTACATTAGATCATATTTGACTAATTTAAATATAATAAATGAGAAAATTCATCCCGTCCAATGTATGCTTGATTACTTTAATCCTCACAAAATAATACGTCCATTTTAAAGGAGGCAATGTCTATGGCTTTAAATTTACGGAAGTCACGTTTTTCTTTAGCCTTTTTGCTTTTGGTAGACGCATTTCAAACTAAATAATTCTCTACCCTAAAATCAATAATTTTCCTAAATGTCAATTCTAAGTGATTAGGATCAAATACTTTATTATTATGTAGAGCTTTGAGCCAGTTAGCCCTAACAAGATTCCTGCATTCGGAAACAATAATCAAGTTACTGCTCTGTACCATTTTATTTTTTAGTTTTGGCAGCTTGTTTAAAACAATAGACAAGTTAACATTCACATAGTTGCCACAGTTAAGCTAATTTTTAGCCGCGAAATAGAACTGTAACTGACACATAAATAATGCTAATTGCACGTTTAATTATTGTAATTTTTATAAACTCTGAAAGAGTATGAAAACATTTGCATAAAAAATTATACGACAGAGAAACAACCTTCATCAATTAAAGTAAATGATGGAAAAGGTATGTATTAAACATTCTACTTACTAACCATGTCATGCTCTACTGCACACTAGTCCAGTTAACTGGTCAAGGTCTACTAGGTCAAAAAGATAGAAAATATCGTTTTAGACCTCTACCATTATTTTGGGTCAAGACATTGACGACTTCAGGGCGGATTAAATGGAAGGCAGGTGGGGCTACTGCCTCGTTGACTTCACAAGAGAGAGGCCCTCCCCCCCCCCCCCTTCCCAAAAGAAGAGATAAAAATGAGTAGAAAGGGGAACAGGAATGTGATATTTAATTAGAGTCTTTAGGCCTAAAACTGATGAAATACATTCGGTGTCTAAGCGCTTGGCTTCCAAACCTTGGGTCCTGGGTTCGAATCTCGGTGAAGACTGTAATTTTGATTTCCGGGATTCTTATGCGCCCCTGAGTCCACGCAACTCTAATGGGTACCTGACTTGACTTGGGGAAAAAAAGGCGGTTGGTCGGTGTACTGGCCACATAACACCCTGCTCGTTAACCGTTGGCCAAATAAACAGATGACCTTAACATCATTCGCCCTTTAGATCATTATATCTGAAAGGGGTGCTTAACACCGTACATAGTTTGCATTAAGAGTAAAAGTTGAAAAAAAACAACAAAAAAAAAAAAAACTAACCAAAAAGAGGGGAGGGGTAGTTCATGGTCGAAATATAAAATGGATTAAATTGAGAAACTAAAGCAAACTCACATGAGAGCTTGTGTGTGTAAGGGGCTCATAATGAAGAGGATGTTTCCAAATTAAGTCAAAAGTCTATGTCGGAGAAATTACGATGCGCAGGTTAAAAGAAAACAAAAATTGAGGTTCCCAACAGCAAAACGCGAGAGAGAGAGACAGAAAAGGAAAGAAAGACAGAAAGAGAGAGAGAGAGAGAGTGTGAGTCAGAAAAGGAAAGAGAGAGAGAGAGACGTACTATTGCAGTGCAACAGATACACTCATTCACGGACTAAAAAAACAATTGTTAGATTGATCGTTAAAATGTGGCCCGTTTATTACAATTCAAAAAAAAAAAAAAAGTTGATCCGGCCATTATTATCAATTATATGCCTCGGAAAAAAAATCAACAGGCCTAGGCGGTTTTTACTACTAGATTTCATTTTATTATTATATTTTTTTAAAGTAAAGTAAGAATACATTTACAAGTGTCCCATGTCTTTCTTCTAAAATTTAGAATGCTTGTCGTAATAAGTATTAATACGTGTATTTTTTTTTATAAAGCTTTCGAAAAAATGTAGAGGCCTTCACATGCTTAAATCCGGCACTGGACCACTTGTGTAAAGAAAGACACAACAAAAAAATAAATTCAGAGCATATTTGGAAGAAATGTCGAGAACAATTGAAATGTTTAGAAAGGTCTTCGGTGTTCCTTGCAAGTTCACTGTGTTTCAAGTTCTCTGTTTTTTTATATCTTATTATAAAACTTCTGTCGACTGTTTCTACTTCATGTCATCAGAAAGAAGTGTCCAGCATTGTGTGCCTTGAGATTTAGGGGCATTTACAACTCGGATAACAGATATATTTCAATTCTTGAATACCGAAGTCGTCCATAGTTTATCAATAACTTCTAACAATGTCAATAATAGCTTTATCTAATTAACTGAATGGTCTGGCTAAATACCAGGAAATAACAAAATTGGCATTGATTAGAATGCACTGAATGACTGGCCGGGCTTTGAATCAGAAAAAAGAATGTACAGAGATCATGAGTTCAGTTCGTCTTCGTTGCTGGGGGTAATACAGTTCCAAAAGCTTTGATCTCGTGAAGAGTTTTAAATAGAATGAAAGACGTTCCTTGTACTAGTTGTTGATTGGTCGGCCTAAACCGAAGGCAATCAAACGATTGGTTAGATGCTGATTGGGATACAAGTTTGAGTTATCAACATAGTCTATAAACCTAGGGGACTCGGACCTCTGGACATGTATTGTTGACAGTTAATGGGTAACTTAAAAGGTCAACATTGTTTCTTGATGTGCGTGAAAAAGAAAGATAGAGAGAGAAAATGAGGGAGTGAGAGAGAAAGTGAGAGAGAGAGAGAAAATGAGAGTGACAGAGAGAATGAGAGAGAGAAAGTGATAGAAAGAGAGAGAGAAAAAGAGAGAAAGAGAAAGACAGAGAGAGAGAGAGAGAGTGTGAACCAGAACAAGAAGCGAGAGAGAAAGACAGAGAGAGAGAGTGTGAACCAGAACAAGAAGCGAGAGAGAGAAAAATAGAGAAAATTGTCGATAAAGAGAGTGCGATAGAGTAAGAAATAGATAAAGCAGGGGATAAATAGGCGATATAAAGCAACCAGAATGTGAGACATAGAGGGAGTACGACAGATAGAGAGAAAGAGAGAGGCAACAGAGACAATGCGAGAGATACATATCGGGAGATAGAGAGAGTGGGATAAATGGAACGGGAGTGAGAGACAGCTGGCATTTGAGAGAGACAGGAATAGAGAGAGAGGAGAGGCGAGAAAGAGACAGCTAGAGAGAGAGAGAGGAGAGAGAGACGGAGACAGAAAAAAGAGTGTTTGTATTAGTTATCAGTGCAAATAACAATTTTAAAAAAAGCTTCTAGAATCTAGATCTATGCTTTGTTGAAGTTTCACCAATCACACTGAACCTTCTCTGGGCTGTCAAACTACTTAACCTAAGTAAAAAAAAAACTGCCAATAATAAAATGTCATGATTTTTTTTTCGATACCACAAGATCAACACTGTGGAGCCTTTTAATTTTATATGTCAGTTACGAGGAAAATATTGACACCTGGCTAATCAAGGTCAGTCTGACAAACTCATTTGCATGTTGGCAGGTTAAGTGATCAAGAAATATCCAGTCTCATTCTGGTCCCAGGGGCCTGTTTCTTTTTTTAACGTTCGATTTTTTTTTTTTAGTAGTTCAAAAGGGTTTTACATCGTCCAAAATAAAGAAAACAAATTTCATGGTCTCTCAGGACCTACTTACCTCAGGACCTACTTACCTCAGGACATGCTTACCTCAGGACCTGCTTACCTCAGGACATGCTTACCTCAGGACATGCTACCTCAGACGTTGTTCATAGTTCATTTGGTTGTCCTATTCTCCGGCTGTAGACATCATGGCTATTGTACTCTGTTGTAGACAATTGTACGAACACGTGTATTATACATGTCCTCACATGCCAAGCACGATGAAGCAGGGATTCTTCCGAAAGGCAGCCGTCTCCAGTTTCCACGGAAGCCAAAGAAATCCGTGGAAATACAAAGCTTAATATTTTTGTTGGTGCGTTTACTGGTTGACAGCGTGAATCTTCATTGTTCTAATGTTGCTGTGTCCTACATGATATACTTAAAGCTGGGAAAATCAATGAAAACAATGGTCCTGGACATCACGTTAGATTTAAAAAAGGTAAAAATACGTTTTTGTTTGGAATTAACTCCATTTATTAGATACAATAGATACACTAAACGATCATGTTTTATATGTGGTTAATCTATACGTGCATCATTTGGTGTTTCTGAAATTAATCAAAGTCTGATGCTGTGTCGCCAGTTTTTGTTCATTGTTTTGTTCTTTTTTTGTTTTTGTTGATGGCTCGTAGACACTGACGCCTGCACGCCACGAGGAGCGATCAAGGGCTAGCACTTCTTCACACTTGAGTGTCGATAACGTCATTGCTAGACAGCACTTGAGAATTTCGTTTCTATCTTGTGCTGACCACATTGGGAGCGCTTTGCAATGCACCTTAAAACAAAAAGTCGCCTGGTGAGATGATTTTCAGGCATACGAACTGGATGACCAGTTCATCTTAATGTGACAAGAACATAGTTCATCTGTGCTATGTGAATTTCGCTGTCTGGTATAATGATCAAATACAATTTAATTAATAACAAGCAAAATATAAAAAAAATAATTATAACAAAAGGCTTTTTGTGAGACTTATGTTAGGGAAAGAGGCGCACAATCAACGATGTATATCTCAATACTTGAATATTTATCTCTATTTTCTCTATAAAAATAATTTATGTTATCTGGAAACTTATATGATTTTTTTTATTAGGTTGTGGTTTTGTATTTGTAAGTTATGAATCAGTGTTTTTTAGTATTAGTGTTATTTTACATTTTAGTCTTCTGTCCTGCTGCTGTTACCGGTCCTTGACCGGTAGACAACTAAACCGTTGTAGGCGTAATATTTCTAAATAACACATTTATTTATAATTTAAACACAATCATTTTTTTTTAAGTTGAGTGATTCTACAATTAGTGTTACTCTTGTCAGATGTAAATACTCATTTGTTAAAACTTTCACAGTTCTATTTTATTGTTTCCTAAAGATTTCTTGAGTTGGGGGTTTCCAAAACAGAATATGGATATTCAATTTTCCTTTTTTTTTTTTTTTACACCTCTTGGTGTGTAACTATAAATAGCTAGCCATGGTGTATCCGGTACATTGAATTCGAAGAGTTGATTATCTATATAACATGTTATATAAGATACATGTTGTGCCATCTAACACTGCAAAATCTAATTTCTGACCTCTTTCGGTTGTAAGTAAAGTAAAGTTTCCCTTTCAGACCTTATGGTCTATAGGGCAGATGATGTAAAGGTCATCTGTTTCTGTGGCCTACGTTTAACGAGTTTCATGTGGCCAGGACAACGACCAACCGCCTTTACTTTCCCCAACTAATGTCAGGTACCCATTAGAGCTTTGTGAACTCAAAGGCGCCCGAGATTCCCGAAATTAAGAATCCCAGTCTTTACCAGGATTCGAACCCCGGTCCTCGGTTCGGAAGCCAAGCGCTTTACCGCTCAGCCGTCGCGCCTCCTCTTTCGGTTGTAGCACAATGTAATTTCTATTTCATTTTATTTTGCAACAGAGATTTTTTCAACGTAGCGTCTTTACATTGCTTAGAATCGAAAATTCATGGTAAAAATGTCCGATGGGTTACACTTTGTTTGGGTTATGAGTCTCTGTCATGGGGTCATTCAGTTTTGTCCAATAATTGCTTCTGGTTTGTTTGGTTTCAACCTATACGCGTTACCTACTTGGAGCAGAAGTCAATAATCAGGTCTGAAGCGCTCAGCGTGCAAATCTATGACGCCACATCTGAGCAATTAAAACAATGCCCTTGACTCAAACATGTCAACTCTCTCACGTTGAGAAAATGGCTCTGCTACTTGACCATATGGATTACGAGCTGTGAAAAGGGCAACACAATGTCGAGTAATCGACAATATCAAATTCTTGGTTATGGACACTTATTCTTTCATCCATAATCACCGAGTCTCATAATCATTAATTCTCATAATCACCAATTCTCATAATCACCGATTCTCATAATCACCAATTCTCATAATCACCAATTCTCAATCACTAATTCTCATAATCACTAATTCTCTTGTCGTGATTGATGAAATACGAACACCCTAACCCATTATTACTTTTAACTAACGCCTTGGACAGCTAAGCCTTTTCCAAGATCGAAACCGCAGCGGTTAAATTGTTGCTAGAAGGGAATATTGCGAGATGAGGCGATATTGTGAGCGTCGACTTCTGGGTAGCAAGTGCGCTTTGTTTAATTCACTCTATTCTTATGAAACAACTTCATTCCTTGTGCTTAGATGGACAGACGTTTCCTTAAATAAGAATATAATTACGTCTTACGCATTTCGTCTGTCAGTCCAGTCATGCAAGTTGATCAGCGACTTAAACTTATCTTATCTTATAAAATATAGACGTTACTTCAAAAGATAATATGATCACGTCCCACGCGTGTCCCTACATCAATCTAGTCATGCGTGTTGATCTATGACTTAAATTCTGCTAAGTCATTTGTTTTCCTGGCTGACTCAGGCAAACCATTTCTTGCTCTTTATTTTTTGTATTTTAAGATTATGGTTTGGTGTTTCTTAGCTTGTAAGTATTCTATCCGGTAGGGTCTCTAAATGTAATGATTTTTATTAAAGGTGTTACTTTAATTAAATGTGGATATTCGTTAATTAACTCCGATAATTCGTTTTCCTGGCAAATTCTGGCAACCCATTTCATTTAGTGGTACTAGGCAAAAAGAAACACTTATACGAATATGTCCTAGCATATGGGATAAGAAAAATGTCTGTAATATATGTAATATGTAAGCTTCATTTAATGTTTTAGCACTTAACTTTACATCTGTTTGTACTTTGCACAATATAATTTGAATGCACCATTTTCATTATAGCATATAATGTTGTTGTTTTTTTATTTTACTCTGTGTAATATAAACATAGTTCCTTTGTTAAGTGTTTTGATTGTCCCATGTTTTAGGATGTCTAATTTTGGTTCATCACATAAATAGGACATGTTATAAAAAGTCATTCAGTTTCAGCGTCCTGTTTGATCGAATCAGATAATTATCTGCAACAAAATTTTGTGATGTAAAAAAAAATAAGCGTGTTAGCCGTTGGGTTATTAATATATCGGCTCCCAGGGGAAATAACCCGGTCTATTACCGGTGTGTCTAATGTTGTCCTTTTGATAAGCGTTCCCGTTATTAATAACACCGGTCGTCCATCAAAACAAGGGCAGGTAAATACACCTTTTGGGCTATGTACTTTACGTGAGACTAATTACCTCCCCCTAGAGCCTGCCCTCTGGTTTCAGGTGCCCCAGACCCTATCAAAGTGGTTTATCGAGAGCTTCAATCGATCTAACCACACGCAGTGGTTTCCAGGAGCTGGTTTTGTGAGCCCATTCACTGGTTGTCATTACTAGCTAGAACAACTCAATGCACGATTTATTTGTAACATGGTATCACGGTGGTATCTCTAAATCAAAATTTTAATTATCAGCGTGCCAATTAACAACGTGGTACGTAGGTCTAGTATAGAGGGATGTCTTATGGTCCGACAGTTTTGCTGGGCAAAACCCCAAGGGGGTCGAACGTAAGCCAAAAGCTTTGTGAATTGAAAGGTGGTCGACGTCACAGAGGGGCCCCACGCTTTAGAAACCAGCTTAGGCGCCAACAAGCTTTAACTGACATAGAAGAGGGAACATGGCTCAATGCGGCTTCAGAAAAAGACAGCTGGAGATCATTTAAGGCCGCAGCATATACATTTGAGACCAAAAGAAAATCCGCTTCTGAGGACAGACGTAGACAGCGAAAAAAAAATCTAAATCGACCACTGGTGGACAATGGTTATGCTAGCGCTAAATGTGGCAAAATATGTAAGTGACAGCTGGGGCTGCCTAGCCACTTGAAATACTGCATTCCTCATTTATCTTCGGACTCGAAGACAAACCTTATTATCATTGTCAGGGTGGGATTTCAGATTAGCTAGGGTTTGATAGTATGGTCCCGTATCCCCAGCCTTAACAGAGTAACACAAGAACCTAAAGGTAATAGCATGTAAAATACGAACATTGAATAACAGTTATTGAATAACAGTTATTGAACTGAACATTTAGTGAATAACAACAGTTGTCAACAGGAACAATATTTAATTATACTTAATTGTAAGTTTCAAACATATTTACATATACCTCAATATCATTGAAGTTAGCATTTGATTAATAATTAGTCTAGTATCACACCAACAAGCTTCCGTAACACACCTTCACGCTCACACTCCATCTCGGCGCCCAACAGAAACTCAACTCCCTACCCCTCAACAACGACAGTTACTACACAACTCCAAGGGCGGAAAGACGATACACTTTCCCATAGCCCAAAGCCTAACACCCTGAAACGAAAACCTTGATCTAGCGATGCCGCTACAAGAAAGAACTTTTTCAATAGCGTCACCCGTATCGAAAGATCAGCTTACTTAATACAACTATGTACTTACGTACCCTTACAGGGGAACCAACAAAACCAGCTACCCAGCTCACAAACGAAGCTCTCTCTCTCTCTCTCTTGCGGGAACTAAGGATGACGTAAACACACACATACACAATATTCTACACAACAAAACGCACTTAAAAGAAACTACTTCCTATACGCTAAAACACCAATATTAAATGCAAAGAAAACTTCACGCGCGCACGACAATCATTAGGTAAAGTTGTATTTGCTGAGCGCCTAAAGGCAACACATTAACCTTCTCCCAGATACCCCCTGCTCCACACTGGAGAACAAAAAAGATGGACCATTCCACACTGAGCATATCATAAGCGTGAAACAAAGAAAATGCGCTATATAGATCTAAAAGCAATTTTTTAAAACTTTGACTCTTTTTGTTTGACATCCAGTATCTTTTTTTCTCCCTCTAACTTTTGACACCTGTATAAGTAGTGCAGGATTTAACTCAATGTAACATAATGTATAGTTTATTGCCTCAACTTTCAAAATATTGTCTGATTTGTGATGAATACAAAAAAAAAATTGAAGTTAAATATATATTCTTTTACTCTCTCTATTCTATATACTTATTATTAATTGTATATAAATTAAACCCTCTCGGTATTCAAAAATCATATTTGACAATGACATATAAAGGCTTCTATATCTCACATAACTTAGGGCATTAACAAATCTAAATCTGGCCCTGTTTACCATGGTGATGCCTCACCAACACTCAGTGTTGTCGAACTTGTCAGTTGCCTTTAGGTGAGCTTGTCTCCGCAGACTTCCAGCCCTGCTGAAAAGGAATCTCCGTACGAAGCCGCATGAGCTTTAATTCTGTATAGAGGATGATTGCAAGGTCATTAATCTTGTACGTTTCGCTCAGAATAGGAAGAACCAAAAGAGGGAAGTCTTTAAAGACTAATTCAGAAGTCTAGAGCACTGCTGGCTGTACAGAGGGAAACAGTTGGCACCAACTGCCTTCCAATACAGACAACTGGGAAAAACTCTTTTTGAGGACTGGAACACACGATGTATTAGGAAGTAGTCATCCCCCTACACCAATCGACTAATAAATTGTATTCACCAAATGATAACTTCTCGTTAATCCCGGCAAATAACAAGGGCTCTTTCACGTCACGTATAGCACAATTTGTAGGTCATGGTTTGAGACTACGTATCTTTGTAAAATTCCGAAATCGTCATTTATCTTCTGACTCAAAGACAATGTCGTTTTTATATATGTGTGACTCTTTTTTAGGCAGACACCCTGAAACCATTTATAGTTCACTGTTGACTTACTTAGATCTTCCGGTGCCGTTCGGCGCATTAGGTGCCACACAAACCAGGTAGAACTCTGTCTCCAGCAATGATTGCAGCCTTTTTCCCATCTAGTGCCCACTGCCCACTTGCAGTTGTTTCAATATATATTCACATTAAAGAGGTTATCTTAGTTTATTTTTTTAACTAAATGTAGATAATACATCCCTTGTTTGATTTCAAATTAGAATGATAAGTATTGCTTGTTCAGATTGCTTAAACGTGATCAATCTTTACTTGATTAATTAAGCTCGTCCGCTTGATTAAGCTCGTCCGCTTGATTAAGCTCGTCCGCTTGATTTAGTCGTCCACTTGATTAAGCTATTTCGGTAAATGAATACAATGTATTAATCAATACGTGACCCATTTAAACTAATCAGGTAACTCAGCTATCCTAACAAATTTATTTTCGAATTACTACTAACTCTACCTGACGCTTCCTTCACCAGTGGTGTGAGAATCATGTAGACAAGGTGTTCAATACATCGGGGCGAGGCACATACCACATAGGTCTACCAAGATTGATGGCAATGCTTTAGTAACAATACAAGTGCTATTGAAGTTTATGTTTCATTACAAATATGTGGTTCAGTAAGCTGGAATTTTTAGTGTGATTATAAACGGTATTTGGCTCCTTCTGTCTCGGAAGACAATGGATGCGCTCAGAGGAGTCTCTGGTTTTGGCTATAAACTGTACTTAACTTGATTTGACTAAATCATTTTAGACTCCGCAAGTGGAGCATACGGCGCAGCAGTACTTCACCCTAGGACTCTGTTCAAGGCTATTCCCCTGGGCCCATGTCCATCCTGCCATCTTTGCCACTTGGTCATTCGATCTTCTCCATGCTTGCTTTGGTCTTCTGACCTTTCTCTTTCTATTTGGGCTCAAGCGACACCTTTGATATCAAGGAGGTAACGGTTCAAGTCTAGGGTCTTTCTAACTGAATCAAGCAAACTATACCTGTCTCGACTTGGTCATTGTGAATTCTTAAGATTTTATTTGCTAAAATATCGAATATTATTTTTCATTCTGAGAAACTTTTAGGTTTCTAAGTAAGTTCGCCCAATATTGCCGCTAAATGTAATGATTTTACCGTTAGTTATTTTTTAAATCTTCCATTACTGTATATAAAAACAAGAATTACTGCACAGTTTATTTGTATGGCAACTGGTTAATCCATTTGAAAGGATTTCACTTTGAATGAAATACATTTTAAAGTCAGTGTAATGAATGAAAATCTTATATATGCGATTGGTATAATAGCAAGAGAACTTCTAGTTATATAATATTCATAAATGGCAGCATCTGACTAGCAGTCTCGAGCTCCCTGGTTTGAAACCTGACGGTCCTTTAGGAGTTTTTGCTATGACATACTATTCTTTAGCGTTGAAGGAATGGCTGTAAAATGTAATTGTTTTTTTTTTACTCACAAAAAAAAAAAGATTGTGGTTTTTATGCCTAAAATAAAATCTTAAATTCTCCAGTTCACAGTCCAGCGCAAACAAATATCTTTGTAAATTTGCTGATGTCTTTAAAAAAAAAATCAAGTCATGTAAGAAAGGTTATTGTGGTCAGTGCAATTTCTCCCTGGACGTTGGTGCCGTAGTGTATGAGTTCATACTTTATGTCTTTGTGTAACTGACCAGTGTACTAGGCAGCGTTAGTGTGTTTGTGTGGAAAGGTGGTAACATGGATGTTAAATGACCAGGGCGTGAGCAAGGAGTCTCGCTACGAGATTAATTTGAAGATTTCCGAGTCGACTTAAAGTGATCGATTACCATTGATGACTATACTTGTTTTCTGGTATGCATTAGATGTTGTAAGCAATACAATTAGATAAATAATGACACTTGTAATCGATTGCTGAATCATGTAAAAATAGAATAGGTCTAAAGTGCATTCAGTATATATATACAAAAATGCAGTCCTTGGAATGTTAACTTTATGAATAGGTTCAACTGAAAAGGGAGACAATATTGTGACCATTGGAGATGCTAGACAAAATCTTCTAGCATTTTCTTAGCAATATGTTTCCGGATTAATTGACCTGAAACATTTTTTTTGTTACTGTTGACTTAGTTCAAATAATTAAAAAAAAATAATCGTGTCAAATAAAATTAATGAGTGCAACACTGTGTTAAGAAAGTATGACTTCTACATTAGTCTGTATTCTGTGTTACATCTTACTCCAGTTTGCCCAAGGCGTGTTTGAAATGTCATGGATTTGAATGTGTCCTTATCACTATAGAAGCTTTCTGGTCGTTGCTGCATGGACAACTCTAGCCCAAATGCATCTAAGTATCTTGGTATAGAATTATAGATCTAGAACTAGTTTCATAATTAAGACCCACTGCCCGAGGCTACTATATGTAAAACTAAGTGAGGATAATAAAACTAATCTCCTCTATCCTGGTCGAAGATGACCACAATCTCATTTCCTTTGAACTCGAAGATGACCACAATCTCATTTCCTTTGAACTCGAAGATGACCTTGAACGGACAACATGATGCATTTCCTAATTTCCTAATGATTGTTTTATTATTTAAATGTTCTTCTTGTATTGTGCTATTTAACCATAGACAGATATATAATTATGTAAATATATGCTTGTGCCAGATTTTTATGAATCCTCAAGCACAAAATGCATATATTTATATATAAGGTGTTATGTTCAAGGTTGAAGATCTCGTTGTTTCTATTGACGTCATGTCCAGTTGTATTTTAGCTGACCTTTAAGTTCAATGTACCCAAAGCGGTCTCCTTCTGCTATGTCACTTGATCAGATCACACGCATATTGTGGTCAATATTATCATTAAATTCCAATGAGTTTATAATTACATATTCAGGTATGTTGTAGATATTCAGGTATGTTGTAGATATTCAGGTATGTTGTAGATATTCAGGTATGTTGTAGATATTCAGGTATGTTGTAGATATTCAGGTATGTTGTAGATATTCAGGTATGTTGTAGATATTCAGGTTATGTTGTAGATATTTAGGTATGTTGTAGATATTCAGGTATGTTGTAGATATTCAGGTATGTTGTAGATATTCAGGTATGTTGTAGATATTCAGGTATGTTGTAGATATTCAGGTATGTTGCAGATATTCAGGTATGTTGCAGATATTCAGGTATGTTGTAGATATTCAGGTATGTTGTAGATATTCAGGTTATGTTGTTTAGCTATAAAATGGTTTTGTCCTTTTTTTTTTTTTTAACTTTCTCTTAATTAAGTTTATTTTATCGGAATAAAACTAAATGACAAAAACATTTTTAATATAAAAAAAGATAACATGTAGCTATTGAGAGAAAAACAGTTCGATTGAAAATAACGTTTTTTTCTCAAATATTAAAAAAAAATGTTAAGTCCAACTTGACTGATTTGAACAAGTCAACCTAATGTGTGATAGTATTTTGATATTTCGATCTGTAACTACAAGAATAGAAATTAATGTAAATGTTTTAAATGTGTCGGATGTTCCTTCAGAGTTGAAGATAATTTACATCCTAGCCCAAAACTCCTATAGGACGACGAGGTATGGCAGTGGCCAGGGTAGGAACCAGGAACCATCGAGTCGATCGAACGACTGTCCAGCGCACATACCTCTTGCCTCTCTCTCTCTCTGCCCCTCCCTCTCTCTCTCTCTCACCCTGTATTTCACTTTGTCTCTAAGTCATTCTCTCTCTCTCTCTCCATCTTTCTCTGTCTCCCTGTCTCTTCTCTCTCTCTCTTTTTTATCTGCCTCTCCCTCTGTCTCTCGCTTTGCTCCACTCACTGTCTCTTTCTCTTCCTCTGTCTCTCTCTCTCTATATATATATATATGTTTTTTTCTCTCTCTGCCTCTACATGTCGCCCTCTATTTCTCCTCTTCTCTCAAATATCTTTCCTTGAACTATTTGTTAGATGCCCATACACCTGTATGTATGATTACTAGAGTAAGAGTCTATATGCATATCTTGTTTGACCTATATTAAGTTCTATATGTAAACACTAAATACTATATGTAATAATGTGTCGAATTTCTTTTCAATCCTCAAACACAAAATCGCGTACATTTAAGTTGTAATTTTCAAGGTGTTGCTCTTCGCTCTCTATTGTTTTCTGATGGGCGATGACTCGCCGAGAACGCAAAGTGTTTCTGATAAAATTCAAGAATTAATGCACATTAAAAAAAAAAAATCATTCAGTGATAACGAGCTGAAGGCTAATCGATAATTCTCAGGATCGTGTCGGATGTAATCAAATGGATATGCTATTAAATCGTTAACATAAAAAAAGGCACTATATTATCTAATTACGTCAATCTCTCATGTCAGCCATTTTCATTATGATTATAGTTTGGAGGACAGATTCTTATGTTGCATTACCATCATGTATTTTTTTCAAATGAGACTTGTCCTGCATGGAAAAAAAAATTCCTCAAAAGTCCCTCAGCATTTAGTTCAAGTTGTTTTAAGTTTTATTAGAATTTTAAAAAATATATTTTTTTATTCTAAATTGACTATAGCGATGTTGGGAATGGGGGTTATTAAATTTTTATTATTTCTAAAATTTTAATGTTTTTCTATGGTGTGAGAGTATTTTTTCTGAATTCCTATCCTAGTGATTTTTTTTTTTTTTATGTTGGGGGGGGGGGAGTAATATCAGCGTGATGGTTTCTTACACCCACCCACCAGACAGCACACCAATAAAATAACTCTTACTCATTCTAACAGCAAACAACGACCACAGACTGCAACTAATACCTATACTATAAAGTGGAAAGTAAGTCGTATGTATGTATGTTTCGAATAAAAATCAAAACCGTATGACATAACTTGATAAAATTTGGCATAAATGTTCCTTGGGTACTAACTGGAACCGTGACGTATAGTAGTCCTAAAACAAACTTAAGATCCTCAAAAAAATTGCCCAACTCTATGAAAGTATTACTATTTCATGGATCTAGGCCATGTTTACCATGTTTAGATCGAAAGGATCTAGATCTAATTTTAAAACTACACTTTGCACAGATTGTTTTTTACTTTGACACATAAAAATCCAATATATAGTCTATTGATCTCATTATTTAATAAAATTAACCTTCAAATGTGTGTCTCAAAAGCATTTTTACATTAATTCCTTCCTTATATCTACGAATTTAGACGTCCTGACGTACTTTATAATCCCATTCATTTAACAAATGGGGTAAACCCGTTTTATTTGTACTTCATATCCTATTTATCTATCGCCCCTTTCGTTTTTATAGATAAAAATGTATCGGCTTAACGGGTAAACCTATTTTCGCAAAACTACTTTTATTTTCGAAGCGAAAAAACTTGAAAGGGTCATTAGCTAAGTTTAACATACATCTAAATCCAATCCACTAAATCAGTAATACACAAACTAAGGTCCGCAGGCCGCGGATAATGTCCGGCTAGTTATGAATAAACTACAAGCCTTTTTATGGATCTGATGCCTACATTTTTCTAATGCATTATTCATTCCAACATAAATACTCGTTCGCTATAAGAAACCATGCTATCAATAACTTATGAGTACAGCAAGTGTCATAAATGGTCTCCCTACATGTCAGTGAGGTCACACACTATATACACAATTGTAAGGATGTATGTCTTACATAAATACTTTGACAGTCTTGTCTACTAGTTGTATGGTTAAACAAAATACGTTGGGGCCTAATTATACATATGTAATAATAAAAAGAATTGTAATCTTAATTTTATAGAGGGGTGCAGTATTTCACGTGATGGCGCAGTCCCAGCTTTGACCTACATACTTTGCCACATCCAGCGCAGACGTAACCCTTGTCCGCCTGTAGTTGAATTAGATTTTCATTTTGATGTCTACGTCTGTCCTCGGCAGTGGATTTTCTTTTAGTCTCTGTATCTCAGTACTTTGTAAAAGATCTCCAGCTGTCATTTTCTTAATCCGCCTTCAGCCAGGTGCTCTCTTCTATGTTAATTAAAGCAAGTTATTAGGGATGAGTTAAAATTTTCGTTTTGTTGTATTAAAATCAAACAAAATTCCTTAAAAAACCTATTCAACTAATAAACTTATATCTTTAAATTATAGATTTAACTTAATTTAGCATTTTTTTTCACTAATTAATTCAAATTAACAACTCTTAGTTTAGGACTATTTTGTCTCACTAAATGACTAATCCTTTTTTTTATTAGCCTTATATAGATCTAAATATAATTAGATAGATCTAGAATCTATATATTTAATATTATTTAGATCTAGTCTATATTTATTATTATATCCTTATATTTTAGATCTACTCAGTCTAGTGTTAGACTTTAATTAAGGCTTTAGATCTACTAATCATCTACTAATACTACTAATAATAACTAATAGTAATATTCTATATAGTTATTTATACACGTAAATATATTGATCTAGAATTAGATCTAGTCTAGGTCCATATTTTGAATTTAATAACCCATTTGATTTGATTTAATTGTCATTGTAAATTAGCTTTCACTTTAGACTTAGACTTAACTTAGGCATTTAAAACCTTAAACTAGATTTAGACTAGACCTTTAAAAACTAAAATCAACAACAGTCATCATGAAATTGCTCTGGCTATTTATCCTAATAATTACTAAATACACACTAGCTGAACATAGAACTAGATCTACCTCAGTCAACACTAAACTTAAAAAGGAAAAAAAAGTCATAATCAATCATCACACTTTAGATCAATGCAACTTCAAAAATAACCTAACATACACATCCATAACATTAAAGAAGATTACCCATCACAAATGGAAGTTCTCAATCAGACACAGTAGAAATAAATACCTATCACTGTTAATATTAATAGCAGGAGATGTAGAGTCAAATCCAGGGCCTAGATCTAAAGATAGATGCAGCATCTGCAAAAAAGTATGCACCATGAAACAGAAAGCCATTCAATGTGACACCTGCGATGAATGGTACCATGCATCATGTCTCCATATGAATACACCTGTGTATTATGCCTTAGGCAACAAAGATGCATCATGGCACTGTGTACCGTGTGGGTTACCTCAGTTTACATCAGGACTGTTTGATTCCTTTGATGCAGACACTTCTAACCCATACAACATCCTAAACACCATCCCAAACCAAACTCACCAACCACTAGCCAGATCCACTCCTGTTAAACCTAAATTTACTAAAATTAATACAACAGCCTCACTAAACAAACCTACTAAAGAAGTAATACCAAAACACCTTAAAACCTTAGTAATAATTTTTCAAAGCATTAGGAACAAAACAGCAGACTTAGACATTTTATTAGAATGTGAGAAACCAGACATAATTGCAGGAACAGAAACTTGGCTACATCCTGAAATTTATAATGCAGAAATTTTCAATAGTAATTATGAAATTTTTAGAAAAGATAGGGCTGATAATCATGGAGGAGTTCTTCTAGCAATAAAAAAAAACACTCTCATAGCAGAAGAAATTACCTTACCTAGCTAAAAAAAATATAGAATCAACATTTTGTAAAATTAATACCACCTCAACATCCCTAATAATAGGCAGCATTTACAGACCACCAAATTCTAGTTTAGAATACATGCAGGAACTATGTAATCAGATTACTACACTTAAAGAGACAAATAAAAATGCAGTTTTTTGGATTATGGGTGATTTCAACCTACCTGATATAAATTGGAAAACACTAACCATAGATAAACACCAAAACCTTAAGGACATAAATGAGCTTTTCATAGAAACTTTACACAACCTAAGTTTAGATCAAATCATTAAAAAGCCAACTAGATTAAACAACACATTAGATCTCTTCTTAACCAACAGACCTGGATTAGTAGTTGATTATGATATTATCCCTGGTCTATCAGACCATGAGATCATTAAAATACACAGTCAGATAAAAGCAGTAGCCAATACAAAACCCAAAAGAAAAATCTTACTCTGGAATAAATGTAACCTAACACAACTACACCAAGCTGCATTAAACTTTCAACAAACATTCTTATTAGAAAAAGACATTAACCAACCAGTCGATGACCTCTGGAATTTCATCAAAAACCATCTTAAAAGTATTATAGAAAATCATATACCAACTAGATACACATCAAACAAAATAAATAAATGCTGGTTAAATAATAGACTAAAGAAGCTTTGTAAACAGAAGGAAAACCTATATAGAAAATTTAAAGAAACCAAGGCAGAAAGAGTTCACAAAAGTATATAAAAATTAAACACCTAACCCAAAAAGTAAGCAGACAGCTGCAGAGTGAATACATAAACAATGTAATATCTAAAGATAACAACAAAAACCTATGGTCATACATTAAGTCTAAGAAAATGGAAACAATAGGCATAGCGCCATTAAAAGATGAACATAACATAATACATAATGACAATGAAACTAAAGCAAACATCCTAAACAAATACTTTGCATCAGCATTCTCAGCCCCAGGAGACAAAGACATATTTCTTAATTTGAACCAAGTAGAAAACATAGAAGATTTAGTAGTACAAGAAAATGGAATTCAAAAACTATTATCCAACACCAAACCAAATAAAGCAGTGGATTAAAGATTTTCTGATAGGGAGAGAACAAACTGTAATAATAAATGGCTCTAAATTAACACCAATAACAGTAAACTCAGGTGTACCTCAAGGAACAGTCTTGGGTCCACTACTATTTTTAATTTACATAAATGATTTACCAAATTGCATTAGTTCAGGAACAAAAGTCAGATTATTTGCAGACGATTGCATAATATATAGAACAATAAAAACAACACAAGACACATATATTTTACAAAGAGAATTAGATGAATTACAGAAATCAAATTGGAGCATGTCTTTCCACCCAGAAAAATGTCAGTTGTTAAGAGTAACAAAAAAACTAAAACAAATTAATTCCACTTATCTTATTCATGGCAAACCAGTAACACAGACTAAAAACGCAAAATACCTAGGTGTTATAATAAATGAAAAACTGTCATGGAATCCACATATTGATGAAACTACAAAAAAATCCAACAAAGCATTAGGGTTTATTAAAAGAAATTTCTATAAATCAAATAAGAACATAAAACTAAAATGTTATTTAACCTTGGTTAGGCCAATAATAGAATATGCATCCACCGTTTGGGACCCCTCAACTCAAGAAAACATTAAGAAACTGGAACAAACACAAAATAGAGCAGTGAGATTCATAACAAACGAATATTCACATTAGACTAGAGTAACACCATTAGTAAAATCACTAAATTTAGAAAGCCTTCAGGACAGAAGACTCAAAAGTAAAGTATCAATTATACATAAAACACTGAACCATAATCTTCAAATACAAAAACAAAACTTAATAAAATACTCTGAAAGACACAAAAATAAAGGCACATTCCTTGTCCCATATGCTAGGACAAATTTGTACAAATACTCCTTCTTCCCTAGTGCTATTAGAGCATGGAATGGGTTGCCTGAGCTAGCCAGAAAAACCAGTGACTTGGCTGAATTTAAGTCATTGTGATTGTTGTGAACTCCTAGCCTATAACTTTGACATGGATACATTACGTATGCAATACTTCAAGAACACCAGGTATGCATTAGAAATAAGAAATGTTTAATAAAGAAATAGGAATAAATTATAACTGTAGATACGCCAACAAAAGCTGAATCTCAAAATTTACATTAACTATCAGAACTACCTTAAAATGGCTCTTACTATGCTATCACAAAACTCCGGTCCCCCGTCAACAATAACAAAACTTCAAGCGCTGTAACTCTGTCCCAACCAATGAACCAATGAAATAATAGTAAAATTAATAAATAAACATAGAATTCTTTCAGTCTTACAACCAAGGTTCTATGACGTACCGTTTACAATATTATATACAAAACATAATCACCACAGTTAATATGCATGACTAAATGCATGACGCTTAGGACGTAATCATCTTCTTTTTTGAAGTAACGTCTGTATTATATAAGAAAGATAAGAAAATAAGTTGGCGTTAAAGTTGGTTTATGAGGGGTTGGCGTAAAAGGGGGGGGGGGCACCGCTGTTACCCGACCACCGTTCACCAAAAAGGTTGGCTTTGGCATACTGTCATCCGGTATACGGGAGTCCGTAACTGTCGGACTATAAGAAGTCTGTGGAGACTGGAGATACTAGCGGGCTCATGTGTCATGGCCTAGAAGGATGCTTGTTGAAACGATACGGATGGATTACTGTGAGCCGCGTGGCAATACAATTGTCTACGTGGTGTGTTTGAACAAGTACATGTGAAAAGATACGGGGGTGGAGCTACAATGTATTTAAGGCCTGGTTTTTGTTAGGGCTAGTTAGTTAGTTAGAACTTGAAGCTTGTAGAGAGAGTTAGAACTTGGAGCTTGTAGAGAGAGTTAGTCAGAACTCGGAGCTTGTAGAGTTAGTCAGAACTTGGAGCTTGTAGAGAGAGTTAGTCAGAGTGAAAGTTGAGCTAGAACTTGTAATGAGATGTAAGAGCTTGTAGAACGAATAGTAGAAAGCTTGTAGAAGTTGGAGTTAAACAGAGAATAGAGTTGTAGTTGTATTGTATTGTATACTAAGTATATTGAACAACTTAAAACGTACTCTTGTCTTAACACAGAAATCATCCCTCATTATAACACAGTCTCTCTATATATTCTTGATGGGTTTTCATTATGCTGTCCAGGCTTATGTTTGCTGAAATGAACCATAGACTGAGGGAGGCCAACTCGATAATGTTATAAACTATTATTGAGAATATGTTATAGTGATGTGATAATTTAAAGAAAGTTAATCAATCCTATCAGGTTTTAAGATTACAATTCGCATTAATTTTTTTACAAAGTGAACGTAGATGAACTACTTCCGGTTTATTCCGGGTGCCGCTTTATCTTATTCTACAACTGTCACTTTACAGAACTGATAACTCACTTCACCACACACTCGAGATAGTCTGTTTGGGCTTCAAATTCTGCCATTAAAGACATTTTAAATGTGTTACATACACTTCTTCTGGATTTGATCATTTCTGTCCTGCTAATTGAATTCAATTTGTCATGCAGCCCGCGAAAAGAACTAACAATGTGAGATGCATGGTTACAATCATTGATCTAAGACACATTAATGCCGTCATGTGATACGCTGTTTATAATTCATAACTTGTTCACTTAGGACTTTGATCTACCTGATTTATGTCTGCGTACGTGATGTATGTCTGCGTACCTGATGTATGTTTGTCTACCAGATGTATGTATTTCTGTCTACCTGGTTTAGGCATAAATGTATTTTCTTTTTTTTTTAATCTTCAAAAACTTATAACGCCCAAACTAGAATGTTTGTTTGTTTGTTTGTATTACATGTTTCGGATGTTCCTTCAGAGTTGAAGATATTTTACTTCCTAGTCCAAACCTGCCTCAGGACGACGGGGGATGGGAGCGGGAAGGGTTTAAACCCGAGACCATCGATAAATCCGAACGACAGTCCAGTGCGCAAACCACACGACCAGGCAGCCTTCCAAGAGTTTACCCTATGTAGTCAACGAGCTAGAAATGCATAAACTCTAAAAAAATTCTAGGAAAATCGTTAGAGCCGTTTTTGATAACCGTTTCAAGGTTTTAGCCAGGTTCCAGCCACGTTCCTCTTTGACAATCTGATTTATAAATAGGTTTGGCAAAAATAGAATTATTTAGTTATAAATGTGTAGGCACATTGTAGATTTATGACGAACAATGTACAAGCCTACAAAGTTAACATTTTAAAGGTTTAGTTCCCCTTTTAGACATTGCGCTCTATAGGGCAGATGATGTTATGATGGTAATGGTCATCTATTTCTTTGGCCAACGATTAACGAGCAGGGTTACTTTACCCAACTAGAGTCAGGTTACCCCAGCGCAGTTCATTGTAAATCTAGTATTAGTTCTCTGAAGCCCCCAACATATAAATGACAAAGACGAAAAATTACTTACAAAGACAACTTCGAATAAAAATAGTACGCGAGAAACTAAAAAAACCCATACAAACTTTATACTTCTAGGTAACCAACTGACCATAGTAAAACAAAAACGAATGACCAGCTGACAATAGCTAAACAAAAACAACTGACCATAGTAAAACCTTAAAAATCTCATACCTTTTTTTTTTTTTTAGTAAAAGGCCACTAAGCAAGAACATCGAGACTTCCCTACACGAAATAGAACCAGGAAAAAATAGGCAAAGCACCCTGTAAGCAATAGTATACCCTAGCACTTTCATCGTAGTAGTCATTGACCCTTGTGGAGACTTAAAGTGTCTCCAGACAATGCGGACCAAGCCCTACAAAATGTCCCATCAAGAGGCCCGAACAAGGCTCTGGCCCTTGAATCTCGTATAGAAAAAGAACTGTATGGAGAGCTGCCTAATCTGGACACCAAAGCTCTGTTCATCTTAGATACTGGTTTAGTCTTCTCAACCCTCCAATATTAGCCAGGAAAAAACAACGACCTCGCAGAGTTTAAGTCACTGATTAACTTGCATAACTAGATGGATACATGAAATTCTAAGACGTTATTATTATTATTTTTTAGAAGTAACGTCTGTAATATATAAGAGGTAGATGAGAACGAAGACGCGTTGTCCTTTATCACTGGAATAGAGAAATGGGAAGAGATAAAGATGAAAGCTACACTACTTTTTTGTTGTTTCGTATTTCTTTTGTCTTTGTTTTTTTATTTACTTTCACGTATTGCTATTAATAGCCAGTCCTATCGCTAGAACAGGTCCTGGAGCGGAAACTGCTAACGTAACATTGACAATGTGGTGTAATGTACTAGATTAGAGAGTAGGTTAGTTTTGTTAGTGTGTACTGTTTTAGCGACGGGGTAAAAGTAGTGACGTAGTAAGACAAGACTAATGACGTAGTAGACTTAGGCGGACAAGGGACCAACATGGCGTTATGTTAAAAGTAGGTTGTGTTTTGAATAGAAGTTAGAGATGGTGACGTTTTAGGAAGACTTGACGGATTTTCCCAATGAGAAATAATATAAAGTGACATTGTATACAAATGCAACTAGTTATTAAGTAAATTTCTATTTTGTAATGTTCTGTGGCTAATGATAAGTAATAATTAGTAAGAGGTGGTCAGATGATATTAGCCCACAACAGTGATTTATGATATTGCTTAAGTTGCGTTATCGTGAATTCAGTTCAACTTTTTATGCATCCCTTGCACAGACGTTTTGGTTTAGGGAATAGGTGTGCAGGAAGCAAGAAGGAGATAGCGTTTATCTAAATGCGATGATGAAATGTGAATGCAGCCATGCTCAGTGGCCTAAAAGAAACGCCCAGACATTTCCCAAAGGGCCGAAAGAAGAAACTGATCTCTCATAATTATGTATTTACTGAGCAGCGTTATCCGCCCTTGATAAGGGAAAGTCAATGACTTCGTGTCAGCGAATTACCTCCCCTTGTCTTTGATGGTCAGCCCTTGGCTTCACTCAAGTAGAATCCGGTCAAGAGCCAGTATCGACATAGTTCTGAGAGGGTGGTATCGCCTAGAGTATTGATAAAGTGTCGGGGATAAGTATCGTGGGCGTGAGGAGAGGTATCGATATCGGGCTCTACTACCCTAACCCTAACGCTCGTTGCGTTACATCATGTACGATTGCTTTGTGAATAGTCGATACCGCTCATGCCTTCCTGTGAATATATTAACTACAATAGAGCTATGATCTTTGGATGCATGTAACTTTGTAATGGACTTTTAAGTTGTTGCGTTGCTATGGTTGGAACGATGTCGTCGACTCAGTAGCCCCACGCCTTCTTCATGGAGATGATGAGTCCAAAGAAGTGGCAAGGGCCGATACAGTTTGGGATCAGTAGTGTGGCAGTCCTTGCTTAAAGGTTTTACTCCCCGAGGTGGTAATGGACATAAGTACGTCATGGTTTTTATGACTATCGTTGGCTTGTAGCACCAATCTGCTGGAAGACAACGAAACCGCTGTTGACCTCCTTCAGTCGTAAAAGGACTATGGAACACTTTTCATGTGTCTGTGGAGTCCTATTTTTGAGAGACACTTCCATCCGCATTTATTGCAGGTTAAGGTGGCTTTAGTGTTAGAGGAGCCGGACGTTTTTCATATGGCACGCTTTTTTTCCAGAACTGAGGCCCATGTTTTTTCACTGCCCATAGCTTTCTTGGTCCCCATCTTTAAGCGAATTGTATTTTAATTTATACAACTTGGAATAACTTAAATAGCATCTTTTGTGAACAAAACTAAATATAAAACTTGTATTACAATATAGACAAATGTAACTTCAGAATAAATGAAATAAACTGATATGTAAACAAATCTAACTCCCAATAAAAGCATGTTGTTACAATCAGGCTTCCTGAAGTAGTCTGGCGTACTTAACTCAGCATGCATCGTTCTACAAGACTATCATCAAATGAATGCTCCCTCTGCATTAATAACTATAAATCAGTGGTTCTCAACCTTTTAAGCTCGGCGACCCCTTTTTACAATCTCCCACTCTGGCGCAACCCCCTCCCCCGCTCACACACACAGCAATAGAAGAATAGACTTTTTCGATGATCTTTGTCGACCCCTGGCAAATCGTCAATCAAGGGAGTTGCGACCCACAGGTTGAGAACCCCTGCTATAAATACTCCCTTCCTATTTCACCTACGAAACACACACACACTCCATGACAAGTACCTATACATTTTTCCAACGGCATGAGTCTCAAACAGCCTCGGACATCCACATCACATCACATAGTGAGATTTTATAAGAGTACAACAGAGGCGAATGGCTAAAGATTCTGGAACAGTTGTATGGCTGTAGATAATGAGAAAAATCTTTTGATTTGTTTTATCATATCAATCGTTTAGAAACATGATAGTAGAGTAAAGGAGGCGCGGTCGCTGTGTGGTAAAGCGCTTAGCACCCGAACCTTCGGTCCCGGGTTTGAATCCCGGTGAAGACTGGGATTTTCAATTTCGGGATCTTTGGGCGCCTCTGAGTCCACCCTGCTCTAATGGGTACCTGACATCAGTAAGAGAAAAAGTAAAGGCGTTTGGTCGTTGTGCTGGCCGCATGACACCCTCGTTAACAGCTGCGGTTTCGATCTTGGAAATAGCTTAGTTCTCCAGGGCTTCAGTTTTCATATTATTATATTTTATCGTCCACCTCAAGTGGGAGAATCAGCGATTAAGAATGAATGAGTGGTCAGGACCGTGAATGTTAATGCTGAAGATGGGTAGACATTTACCAGAAAAAGACGCTTTGTTAACAGTACACGGTCTGATGTAATTAGTATTACTTCGCATGTCCCTGCACAATTAAAAACCCAACAACTCTCCTCTCGAGTGTCCACAACACAATCCAATTCATCCCAGAGGATGTCTCGAGTGACACGCAACACCAGGGACTTGATTGGAGGAGACGAGGTGTTCCAGTTTATTGATGTACTTCTTACCACTTGAATTCCAAGATATAGTTTAGGACTTCTCAAACATGGCGGTGCCTTGTCAAAAAAACCCCCAAAAAACATAGAACATAAAACAATACCCAGGTCACATTTAAAATATAAACAGAGTATATTATATCTCTATTAATTCATCGCAAGTGCTATAACTACTTCAAATTTAATTCTTTAGCTCAATGTTTCCCAAACTGTGCTCCTCGGAACCCTACTTTTAAGATGTCAAAATAGTTGTTCCAGGAACTACTGGAATAATTAACTAGCAGGCCATCACGTGAATTAATCACTCTGAAAAATAAGCAAAGATTTACGCTAAATACTTAAAATGTGCGAAGTGTTCCTCTAAGTAAAATGTTTGAGAAACACTGCTGTAGCTATATCTAATGTCATTGTCTTGTTATTATATATTATACTGTAAGGATTTCAGGTGTTAAACCCTAATCGTAACCTTCAAGCGTAGTGTCGAAGCTTCTTTGAGCAGATTTCCTCAGAGTACACATTTGATTTAAACTATTGATTAATTAAAATAAATACGCACATGGAATAAATGTACTACAACTATAAAGAAGAAATATGAATTGACATTATAAACTATTGGCTTCGTTCTAATAAGTAGACCTATCGTATGTAATGGTGCCGACAACATGAAAGTTTTGTTTTGTTTAGTAACAAATCCACTGACCCCCCCTCTCCCCACCTGTAACAAATCGTAACGAATTTTTACCCCTCCCCCCACCTTTTATTTTAGTGGCTACGTAATAACTGAACAGTCCCCATACAAAAGAAATGTTACAATATTTAGTTACCAAGAAGCAAATGCCGTTTCGCTTGTGTTGGTCTCAAGGAGAAACTTTGCGTTAGGATCGAAGAATTACGCCATGTTTGGATTTTTTTTTAGAGACTCTTCTCGTCTTTACGACAGGGTTATTGCCCTTACTTACAGTATAGAGTGAGGTGTGTTGTGTGTTCCTTACTATTTCGCTTAGTGAGCTCTGGTGCAATGTCTTCTGTGAACATCTGTAAGGGGGGGGGGGGGAGTCTCAGGGTGGAGGTCTATTCGCTGCTCAGCTTTTCTCGAAGTTAAATCTCGCTAAAAAAAAAATAAATCCATGTAGCCTTATGGAACGAAAAGCATGGCTATAAATAACGTAATTATGTGTTATCGAAATGTGTCTCGGGCACTTTTGATGGTGATTGCGACAGCATTTTATATCTTTCTCCTTCCCTCGTCACATTTTATTTCTATTATCTGCTGAAGTCTACACACCTCTCCTCTCCCCTTCTCAAGGATCTAATTATCGTTCTTTTTCTAGAATATTCTGACACTCCCATCATTAAATTTGCTGACGACACAGCAATCATTGGCCTTATCGCAGGTGACGATCATCTGTACCATTCAACAATTAACACATTTTAACAATGGTTTAAAGATAACTTTCTAATTTTAAATGTTCAGAAAACTTAATAATAGATTTTAGGAAACATAAAGGTCTTCTCGCAGAAATTCAGTTAAACAACCAAACCGTAGAGCAAGTGCATGAATGTACCTAGGTACAACCATCAACAACAAACTGAAATGGAGTAAACACTGTCAAAACCTTTACAACATAATTCACCAACGACTCTTCTATCTCAGAAAGCTAAGGAAATTTAGCACCGACAAAACAATAATTAATCTTTTCTATACAGCAACTATCAGCAGTCTAATTAACTTTACCATCACCTGCTAGTAGGGTGATACTTCACTGGCGCAAAGACATAGACTAATTAGACTAATTAAAAAGCATCGTATATCACTCGAACACAGCTACCATATCTTGAACAGCTTTTTCATGAAAGATGCCTTTCCAAAACACTCACGATTCTTAAAGACGACCTGCACCCATTAAACCCCTGTTACATAAGATCTGAACGAAGTGGTCGTCTCCTTTCCATTAGGACTAAAACAGAAAGATTTAAAAACTCCTTTATCCCACTTTTGGTCGGAGTGTTACAGGGTCATCTGTAGTCATCGAGAAGTACATAGAAGTCTAATTCATAAAGCGCTGGTTGTGAGTGTGTATGTGTTTCGTGTGTGAATGTTGTTCGTATTTGCATCTACATTGTTATTGTTACAGTAGTTATGCTGAGATGGTCATTTGTAGTCAAACTGAATTTCCTTTTGATTGAACCAATAAAATCTTACTGCCCAACATTAATGAGCAGAAATTAAAGATGTCATAAGAACTTCGTCGATCTAAGTCTGTATCAATCTGAGTTTGTGATAAGTCAGCCTTACCAATGGTTCAGATAACTGACTATTTGGTTGGCTATTTTGATTTAGAATGCATAATTTACATAATTCAATTTCTTGCTGTTTACTTTATGTAGACTGATTGATTAGTTTACATTAAAATGCGTAACAATGGCTACTGAATTACACCTTAATATTTTACAGAGTAATGCATTGTTCAAACGAAACAAAACAATACGATTCTATAATGTCTTAACAATAAGAAAGTCAATCACTGAACTGTAGTACATGATATTACACTTTACAGTTAATTAAAAAAAGCTTTTTTTTTTCTAAATGAAGAAGACATTTCAATAATTGTTTCCTTGTATAAACAATAGCATTGAATTTTTGATAAAATGTCATTGTAATTTTTAGAAGCAAAGTGCAATAACCCTGTGTTCATTCTATTCCAGGGGATTTAAGATTTGGTACTAAAATTACTTAATTCTTCTTTACAGAAAAAACAAATATCCAAGTAGAAAAAAAAACAAACAAGATTATAAAGAGAGTTTGTGTGATAACACAAACTCAGTTTGTCCAAGTAGAAACAATAAATTTTTATACATAAGATAACGTAATTTCGAAAATGGATTCAGAAAAGAAGACTTTACAAGAAGCTTGTACCATACGGACACATTCACTTATTGTTTCCTTGTATGTGTGTATATATAGGCCTATATATACCCGCCCCAACATTACTTCGTTCAATGGACAAGAAATAATCTGTCTGTATCTTCGGATCATGAGATCCCTGCTTTTTTTTAAACGTATTTGACTACTTGATAGTTTTATTAGAAACTTATGTTGTCTCTCGAAAATTCTACAGAATGCCTGCATTTCGCACTAGACTGTTAACATATATATCCTTTTTTTGTTCTCAATGTAACAGTGCCGAGTCTTTCTACTATCTTTTTTTTAATGTCATATGTTCCGGGCCTTTTTTTTTTTTTTAAATTATTAACTTTTTTGTTTTTACATTGGTAAGTCTCAATATATCAACTGTTAAAAAATTCTGCTACGCATTGATTCACATTTTCCTTTTAAACAAAGTATAAAAATACATTTTAAAGGGGGACTTGTTGGCTCAGTGGTAGAGCGCTTAGCTACCGAACCGACGGTTCTCAAGTTCTAATCCCGATAAAAGTTTCGATTTTTACCTTTCAAGATCTTTTAGGACGTCCCCGAGTCCACCCAACTCTAATGGGTACCTGACATTAGTTGGGGAAAAGTAAAGGCGGTTTGTCGTTGTGCTGACTACATGACACCCTCGTTAATCGTTGGCCCAAGAAACAGATGACCATAACATCCCATTTCAAATCTCAAGGTTTGAAATGGGAACTTTTTAACTTTAGGTCCTCCCAACTTTATGGGTACCTGGCTTTAGTTAAGGAAAAGCAAAGGCGGTTGGCCATTCAACACAAATGTTTACCGTCCGCCATAAAAAAAAAACAAACATGATATTTACACCTGCCCTGGAACGTTCTTAAAGGGATGGGCCTACTTCACCTGCATTTACTATAAACGTGCTCTACTTGTACTTCACTTTGACTCAAACTTGTCTACGGAAGATCTTGTGGTGTGAAACATAACAGGATGCTGATAATAAAAGACAAATCGCTACCACTAATTAACGCTCTGTTTTATGAACAGCCTAAACATTTTGACGTAACGATCGATCATCCCCGTGCAGTAACATTTGTACGAACGGGGCCGGTGTTTGTTCCAGGTCTTGGTTGACTGGGTTTCAGCCAAGCGTAGTCTTCGTGGTTCAAATTAGTATGGACTCGGTTTCTAGTGGACGCTCGTTATGGTCTGTTACAGTGTAATAGGACTAGCACAGGTCAGAATGACCAATGGTGAGTTAAAACATTTATCAAAGTTATAAAGTAAACTAAATACAAAACAAATATATTGGTTAGGTGGGGGTGTGTTCTCTGATGCAGCTCCCTTCTTTGATGTCTTTCCATCGCTTTCTCTGTCTTCCTCTCTTCTATTCCCAGGAACTGTTCCCTTCAGAACTGTCTTTTCGAGCCCTTAAAGACCTCATAATATGGGCAGACAGTTAAATGTTTAAACAAAATAAACTTAGTTTTAATAACATACATTTACATGGTTTTAATAACTGCTGAAATATATTGAAAATAAAACAGGTTGATGAAAATAAAACAGGATGACAAAGAATTCTAAAAAATATATGTATCTCAACTCTCGTAATATTCACTGTTCTTTCCATACAGCATTCTCGCGTGTATCCGTTTCCGATTTATCTGTTCAACTTTTATATAACTTGCATCATCCTGGAAACAAATACGCATACATATACACGAAACAAATCACTTTCAGCCAACAAGGAAGCATAGAATATAAAATTGAATCTGTCTATGGTATGGTCATCAAGTCAAACATATCCCATGTTTCCGATTTGATACAGAATTGTATTAGCAAAAGGTTTAGCTGTCTGAGAATAAAAACCTGTCTTTTTATTATGCAAACGTGCGCATCTATTGATTATTTACTTTCGGCGTTTACTTTCTAAGCTGTCGTCAGTGTTTTTTTTGTTTTGAAATGCCAGAACTTAAATATTCATAAGCCATTTTGTGAGCGGTGGGCAGGGCTTTTTAGGAACAATATCTTTCTGCTGCTCCGACAAACAAGATAATCAGACACCAAGCTGGGAGGGGAAAAAAAAAGGAAAAGTGGTGGGAGAGCTTGCAAAGGAAACATCAAGCTGGAGAGAGGATGTTTCTCACAAACTATAAGGCATACTTTGATTTGAGGCGGTGTTGGGGGGGGGGGGGGGTAAAATTCAAACTGCACAACAGACGCCGAGCTGGTCAAGGGAGTGAATGAGATGGGTGAAAGGAGATAAAATATGGATGAGATGTGCAAAAAGGGGCAAATGAAAATGTTGAGCTCGGAAACAAGAGCTGAAAACAAAGTTTATGCAAGTCACACATATGTAAGAATTTTATGCTATCAGTGCGAAGGCCGCTGGACACGTATTTTAGGCCCAAAGAAGAGCCCTTGCCAATGACAGGTGTAGGAGACGAAAGTGAGACTTAAATAGATCCCCAGAGGTCAACAGCTGAGTCTTCATCACAGGAGACAAAATATGCAGGTCGCAACTAGGTTTGTCTAGTCATATGAAACAATGAAACAAATCTTTAATCTTTGAAATCTTATCTTATATAATACAGACGTTACTTCAAAAAAGAAGATGATTACGTCGAAGACATATCATTATTATTACTGTACAGCAGTGTTTCACAAACTTTTTCCTTAAGGGGGCTGCACAATTAGAAAATAGTCGATTTTTTTTTTCATATATTATACCAACTTTTCTTTAAAATTTGAAAAAAAAAAATGTTTATCATTTTGTTACTAAAAGTTTACTCTTAATCAGAGAGGTGTATACTAAACAAATATTTTTAGTCTGATCCCCCAACTTTTTAAAGTAAATTATGGTATAGAAATTGCAGAGTATTAAACTTAATACTGGTATCGAACTAAAGTATTTCTAGTGCTAAACACGATTCTAAGATTAGTTTCTATGTTTTACAGGTAAGGTCTATACAACAATCTCGCAGTAAATGTCACAATACTTTCGATTTTTTATAGGTCATACTTAAAAAACAACATCTTTCCTTCGGAGGCCTAGTGACGTAGGCGATGTCAAGTTTTTTTTTCCTTTGACGTCATATGGAAAGTTTTTTTCCTCTTTAGATATTGACGCTCGAGTGTATCCATCATCAATGTTCGTATTCTAATCATTTATTACAACTGTGTCATACATAAAAAGAGTTTATATTTGCCAATTCTAAACCAAGAGGTCGACAAGCAGCTGTGAATTATATAAAAAAAAAAAGAAAGGTAAATGCTTTATTTGTTCTTTTCTAGACCTTGTTCTAGCTTTAGAACTAGATTTAGAAATTAGACCTTGCGCTAGTGTTATTTTCTAGATTTGACTACATCTAAATTTAAATTAGATCCAGACCTAAGTAACTATCTCAAAATTATTATTATATTTTTATTGTTATTTTTCCAAGTCCTATCTGAACTCCTAGATCTAGTGAGACTACGGAGGCTAGACGTAACCCAGAGGTTAGAGCACGCATCGGTAGCTGCGAGGAAAAGTAACCTGTTTTCTCTGCACAGTCTACAAATAAATCAAAACAAAAGTCCAGTGACTTGTCGTATGAAAGTATCAACTCTCAAGTACTTGGACTTGTAGATTCTCTTTGCCTCCGATATTGCTGTTGCAAGTCTTAAGTGAGGAAAGCTGAGCCTCGTTCAGTTCACTGCCTGGCATGTGAACAATTAAACTGGTCAGACTGGACATCAAAAAAGATAAAGGAAAAAGATATGATATAAATATTATAACTTTTGCAGCATTGAAAAAAAAAATGGGGTATCTCAATATGATATGTTTTGTGGACTTTCTTAATTTTTTCAAACGCTGTAAAAGTTTCAGGAGAAGAAGCAGGAGACTAAAGGTTTAAATAAATCAGCAGACATTATTGAGATATTCTAATTAAGAGATAGTATGCATTATCTCATAAGGTAGATCCTAATGAAAGGGAATGTTTAACTCTGTGCCCAGTTGGCACAAAACAAATGTAATTCCTTGCACACTGGAGTGGGTACTCACTTCGAAATTGGTCTCATCACGGTTACGGAAATTCTTTCCAATTTTGTCAGTTCTATGCCACAAGTAAAGTACATCGCAATGATATATGCCAGAAACGTTTTGACGGATGATCTAATGCCACGGAGGCAAAGGCGGCACCAAACCTTTTTTTCCCGTTCCGTAAAAATAAGACACCAAGAATATGTTAAAAGTTCTGGCTATTGCTATTCTTAAAGAAGACTGCATCAATCGTATAGCAAAGAAATGCCTTAGCTTATTCTAAAAGCTAGTAATAAAAATTAAATTGCTGAACTACAAGCTGAAAAAGCCTAACCACGACATGGCCTAAATTGTGTCGATGTGACTAAACTCGAACTCGAAAAAGCCTAACCACGACATGGCCTAAATTGTGCCGATGTGCCTAAACTCGAACTCGAAAAAGCCTAACCACGACATGGCCTAAATTGTGCCTAAACTCGAACTCAAAAAAGCCTAACCACGACATGGCCTAAATTGTGCCGATGTGCCTAAACTCGAACTCGAAAAAGCCTAACCACGACATGGCCTAAATTGTGCCTAAACTCGAACTCAAAAAAGCCTAACCACGACATGGCCTAAATTGTGCCTAAACTCGAACTCAAAAAAGCCTAACCACGACATGGCCTAAATTGTGCCGATGCGCCTAAACTCGAACTCGAAAAAGCCTAACCACGACATGGCCTAAAGTGATAAAACGTTAATTCAAAAGTTAAATATTGACTGGACTTTGAAAAACAATTCCTGATGTGAGGTAAAACAGAAAACACCAATTGCTGTTAGCTAAGAAAAAAGTTTCAGGGCTCTCCAAGTAGAGAAGAACAAAAAAACAAAACCCATAAAAATAACAACGCTTACAGAAGAAAGAAGTCCAAGAGGGTGTAACATTTAACTCTTTCTCTCCTAACTGACGATACCAGCGTTGATTCCACCAGAATGTGGTAAATAATTACGGATAGAAAGAGTTAAGGCTGACTGTTTTAATTGTTGAAATTTTGCCTTTTATGTTTAATTAATGCTGAATGTGTATAATATGTAAGTCTTACTGTGATTTATTTTATTTATATAACATAAAAATTCATTTATAAAACTTAAAATGCACTTTTCTTAGTTATTGTTTTTGTTTTTTTTTTCAAATTAATGGTCACTAAACATTTCTTAACAACCGATAAATGTAGGAAGCTGCTAATTTTTGGTTTGCAGATGAGGGACACAACAATTCAGATCCTAGGCTAGATAAAAATATATTATTGATTTTTCATTGTGCAATCCCCTTAACAGACCACTTCACACATTCTGAATATTTAGCGGAATTCTGCTTATTTGTTTTATAGAGAAATTACTTCCAGTAGTTCGTGCAGTACCTATTCATGCCTCTCGGAACACTGGAGTTTCCTCGTAACATAGTTTGAGAAACACTGCTATACACTTTGTCCTGAAATCTCTAATATTGACATCATTTTCAAGCCTTGCAGAGTGAGCAACTTGATGTTTAGATCAGTTTGATTTGGATTGCATCTGTTAGGTTTGAGCAGGTTGAAGATTCATAGTCTAAAGCTGTTCTCAACTTAAAGTGGTGAAAAAAATCTCTTGGTATAATTTAGTTTTCTCCAACAGACTATTTTGTTTTTAATTTTGGTACTTGTATGAAGATGTAAGATCAACTCTAGTATGGCTGACTGGCCTGTCTCTACAGAGAGGCGTTATTCTACCAGACTACAGATAGGCGTTATTCTACAAGACTGCAGAGAGGCGTTATTCTACCAGATTACAGAGAGGCGTTATGTTGTAAGGCTATACTTGGTAATGTGAGAGATTAAATTTTAAATAAGAAAAAAGGAATATCCGCTTAGAATTTTACATGCGATGTTTGTCCCATAAATGGTATCTACTGGCTTCCAAAAAAATTATTACCGAGTTTTTATCAACTCACTCCACCTGTCTGCTTGTCTGCCTGTCTGCCTGGTTAAAGTTTTTTTACAGGTCATTCCTCCCACTTCCCATTCTCGGATCAAGTTGAACCTTCGCACAATTATTCATTGTCGATGACTACACACGAATCAATAAAAGAAATTAAACAATTAATAAATCAATCAGCCATAATTAATTAATTTCAGTTTATACAGAGCTTGCAACGGAGGGCGACTGTGGCAATTATTGAGTTCTGTCGCACTCTGACAATTAAGCTAGAAAAATTGTAACTAACAAGAAACTAATAAAACCTTCTATATTTCTAACAGCTTAAATAGCTCAGTGGCAAGCACGTCGGTCTTCCATCATGGAGGTTCGAGTTGGCATTATATTGCTACCACATACTCCCCCCCCCCCCCCCCCGTTAAAAAAAAACAAATAGCAACAACAACTGGTCCACAGTAGTGATTGCACCATGTCGTAATGAACATGTTATAATGCCGCTGTCACGTAAAAGGGAAACGAATTTCGTTTGTATTTCCTAGAAGCAACAATTGTAAACATTTTCTAATGATTAATCATCATTTTTTTATCATCATTACTATAATTAGTATACGTATTATTATTAATAATAACAATTTGAAACGCATGTGAAGGCGAAAGTCCGAACAATTCCCAAATAGAACTTTCTGTCATGTAACAATGCTTTTTGTAATAAGTCTAATACATACTACTCTAAAACATACTACAGGAACTATATGTACATTGTGTGCTGTTTTCTACACTTCTACCTATCTCACATATCATCTGAATATTTTTGTATATCAACGAGATTTTATTAATCCCAAAAATTGTTTCCTTCAGAGTTCTTCAAGATTACTTCCCATTGAACCAAAGGTCAAAGGGTTACATGTGATGTATTGAAGGGATTAAATTATTGACTTGGTTTTCGTTAGATCGTCTGAACCCCTAGTAAGGATAATCCAATTTAATCGGAAACAATAGAGTGCTTGCCCTTGTATAGTACAAGCTATAAATAGAAAATATTGCAATTGGCGTGTTTGTGTGTGTGTGTGTGTGTAATAATTAATCCTAGACCTTGCGTAGAGACCCCAATAAATCAAAGCGTTAGGGATGTCTTGTGTGTTAGAGTGTGTGTGTGTTTGATAATGTATTCTGTTATGTCTAAATGTTTGCTATAGGCCTACAATTGCGTGTGCTGCAGCTGGACCAGGTCAAAGCCTTACTACACTGTGTGGGATTACTTCTGATGACTTGATGAATCAATGCCCGCCACAGCGGCAAACCTGGTCTAGACGGTGACTGACTTTTTGATCAACCTATTACGTATTTCCTACACGTTGTCTGAGTGGGTGTAGACTTGAACCAGACATCTTACTATCTGGGCTACTTTACCTTTGGCTGTATGTTTGAGGGATCATTGAATGCAAATATTTGTATCGCCATGAGGCTTAAGTAACACTGCTTGGGCTACAATAACCATTGTGTGGTGTATAATCACCTCTGTGTGCGGCCCAATCATCATTGTGTGCGGCCCAATCATCATTGTGTGGTGTATAATCACCATTGTGTGGTGTACAATCACCATTGTGTGGTGTACAATCACCATTGTGTGTATCCCAATCAGCATGATGTGATGTACAATCACCATTGTGTGTGTCCCAATCACCATGGTGTGGTGTACAATCACCATAGTGTGTGGCCCAATCACCATTGTGTGTGGCCCAATCACCATTGTGTGTAGCCCAATCACCATTGTGTGGTGCACAATCACCATTGTGTGTGGCCCGATCACCATGGTGTGGTGTACAATCACCATTTTGTGTGGCCGAATCACCTCTGTGTGTGGCCCAATCACCATGGTGTGGTGTACAATCACCATTTTGTGTGGCCCAATCACCACTGAGTTGAGTGCAATCACAATTGTATGTGGCCAAATCAGCATTGTGTGGGGCCCAATCAACTTTTTGGTTGTGTTTCGGATTTCCAAGCAGGTAAAGCGATGCCCACACACCAGGTCTAGAATCTGCCTTTCCATCAGGAATATATTAAATGATTTGTAAAATGACCTGTTTGATAATGACACTGGTAGAACACAACAAATACAATAATATCAATTTACAGTATTCGTGGACATCATTGGTGGGATAGCCAGTCACTGATTTAATTAGTTGATGAAATTAATTCCAAGTAGACTGCCTCTAAGAGACAACAAGGAAAAAAATATATTTCTCAGAAGCTCTCCTTTAAACATACGGTATCAGAAAGTTAAATCTCAGAGCAATTACCAAAATGTCAATGACGATCTCAATGTGAGACAATTGGCCAATCTCTCTTCTGTTTCCAGTGTTGTTAATCAGTAAAACATTTTCAAATTCTTAGCTTCTATAACCACAACCTTTTTTAAATTGAATATCGCTAAACACTTAAGTATTTATCTTTCCCCGTGTCGCTCTCTCTCTCTCTCTCTCTCTCTCTTAGGAAGTTACTTCAGTCGTTACTAGGGATTGACCCAGTTAGTATCGACCAGGCGTGGGTTCTAGCGACTGAAACGTCGGGTCTGGAACAGCTAAAATCAGACGACACAAGATTTTCACTACGACGTCACTTAAAAGTCTCGGGTTTCAAAGGTTTCTAACAAGATGAACATCCCTGGGACTTTTGGTTCTTTTTTTTTCTTTTTAATACATCGACATCCCTTGTTCAATAAGACTTCGATCAAATTAACTTTGGCTGCATTTTATCTCAAATGAACTTTGGCTGCAGTTTAACTCAAATGAACTTTGGCTGCAGTTTAACTCAAATTAACTTTGGCTGCAGTTTAACTCAAATTAACTTTGGATGCAGTTTAACTCAAATTAACTTTGGCTGCGGTTTCACTCAAATTACGACTTATCAACAAAAGGGCGTTCACTGCGAAACCTGTTTAGGACAATTTAAAAACAATTTGAGTTTAGTATTGTACATTGTATACTATGTATTTTTGTTTTGGTGAAGTATTTATTTCAACTATGTACGTTAGTTAATAAGGTTTTTACTTTGTAAATTTCAAGATTTTAAAAGAAAAGCGCGCTAAGTAAAGCTTATGTATTCTTTAGTTTGTCTGTTTTCTAGGTTTTGGATATTTCCTTAAAATTGAAAATAATCTACATTCTAGTTCAAACATTCCGTACCACGACGGGGAATGGGTGCAGGGTATGAACCCCGGGACAACCGAATGACAGTCCAGCGCACATAGGCACGACCAGGCACTTCTGGTAACCTGAACGAGTAATTCTTAAGCCGCGAACAACGGATGCAAGTGAACCTTGAAGCAACTGATCTAGTGAAGCGATTTCAGAAGAAACATTAACTTCTGTAAGTCTTAGTTAAATTGGCACAAATGGACAAGCTTGGAGACTTGATTTGGCAAATAATTATTTAGTAACAGCATGTTTTCGACTTGTTGGAGGCACCTCTTACCTTCTCCAACTAGAGATAGTTGATGTCTATGAGTTTAAAGTGGACATTTGAACTATTCGTTTTATTCTATTGTGTCAATATTTGTTTTTAAATTTAGGAAATAAGATAAACATGCATATGTGTAATCCAGCCGGACGATAAGTGTAGGTTGATGGCTTCTGTGTGGGTACAATACAGAGATTGAAAAAGAGAGAGAGAGAGAAAGAGAGATGGACTCACAGAGAGAAAGAGAGATGGACTTAAAGAGAGAGAAATAAATACATAGACTTAGAGAGAGGGAGACAGAGGGAATAAAACAGAGAGAATAAAAAAAACTACAAAGAGAGAGAGAGAGTAAGGGAGAGAGGGAGAAAGCCTGAGAGAGTAAGGGAGAGAGCCAGAGAGAGTCATAATTTCATATGTTTCCACCGTCACTTCATCTAACAGCCTTATGACTCAAATCTTCCTCCTATCTTTAAGTCTTCTTCAGCAACGCGTTCAGTCCTCTGGGCTGTTTAGAGTTGTCTTTCTTTTCATTTGTTACACATTCAGTGATATGTCCTTTGAGAATTTTAGCCACAAATTTTTCAGGCGACGTTCCCATTTGTTGGAAACTACGAAACATTATTCTTTTTTAATTAAACATAATTTATTGCTAAAAAAAAATCCTGCTTTATGACAGTGAAGTGAGCTATTATATTTTATATAACAGATGCATGAAGCTTTAAATTGAAAGTATATCATCGAATTGATTGTCTAGAGCCAACATGTACAGCTTATTCTTTTTTTTTCTTTTTTTTTCACTTCAGTTTGTAGATTTAATCTATTAACCCTTAAAGTGCTGAGCTGTTTTACAATGAGTGCATAAAAAATGGAGGCTAAACTACCACACGCGCCTTAAGGGTTAAACAAAACAATTTAGATCTGCATATATCACCTTGAAAATTAAGTCAATTACATTTCTTTCTTTTCTCCATTTCAGGTTAAAGCGTAATAAAAAGGTCAGCAAACTACTGTCCAGCATTAGTTCTGGATTTACATTTCAGTGGGCATCGAATTAAATGCGGTTTGCAATGATGACTGGGTCACCTAGAGATTATATTAACATGTTTCCACAGTCGTTACAAAAAGTTTGTGTTTTAAGCTCATTTTAAACTACTGAGTTACACGTCTCGCTGAACGTACTCATACTTGGGATTCGAACCGGAACCCACTATGGAGAATATTGAAGAGCACTGTGAGGACAACGCCTCCGACAACGAGGCCACGCCCCTGATAAAGACCCCGAAATCAGCATCGCCTCTTGTGAACTCTTTCTCAGCTTCGCCTTGTACGCGCGCAGTTTCAGAACAGGAAATGACGCCAGGTCACTCTACCAGCAATGTAACCGGCTGTAGCAGCGATTCTCAGCAGACGACGTTTGAAAAGTTCAGCACAAGCTTCGGAAAAGGCAACAGGAAGTTGAACTCTACAGATGCCCCGAAGAGAGTTAGCGGCTCCGATGTGTCCACGGCTTCATCTTCCAATTCATCTCCATCCACCTCAACACCGCCTAGGATGGCGCATCTGCATAAACTTGAAAAGTGAGTTTTTAACTTTGTTTATTCCTAAACGCATTTTATTTTTTTCTTTGTGACGGTACTCACAGGTACGGCGTACCTGCACCTTTTTCAATGTGGGTTTGAAATGATTGCTTTTCTTGTATTTTAACGTTTATTATTAATTTATTTGAAGTTTAAGTTAGGCAATCCATCACTGAGTACCGGCTGCTATCTTTTTTAACAAAAGAAGCACTGCCTAAACGTATCTGTGTCTACCTTTATCATTTTACTCGACGGTCTGTGCAATATTACCTTTGTTCCAACAATATCATTTTACTTGATAGCATATCTAATATTACCTGTGCTCTACAGACATCATTTTACTTGAAAGCATATCTTATATTACCAGTGCTCTACAGACATCATTTTACTTGATAGCATATCTTATATTATCTGTGCTCTACAGATATCATTTTACTTGATAGCATATCTTATATTACCAGTGCTCTACAGAGATCATTTTACTTGATTGCATATCTTATATTACCAGTGCTCTACAGATATCATTTTACTTGATAGCCTATCTAATATTACCTGTGCTCTACAGACATCATTTTACTTGATAGCATATCTTATATTACCATTGCTCTACAGATATCATTTTACTTGATAGCATATCTTATATTACCTGTGCTCCACAGATATCATTTTACTTGATAGCATATCTTATATTACCTGTGCTCTACAGATATCATTTTACTTGATAGCATATCTTATATTACCTGTGCTCTACAGATATCATTTTACTTGATAGCATATCTTATATTACCAGTGCTCTACAGACATCATTTTACTTGATAGCATATCTTATGTTACCAGTGCTCTACAGACATCATTTTACTTGATTGCATATCTTATATTACCATTGCTCTACAGATATCATTTTACTTGATAGCATATCTTATATTACCTGTGCTCTACAGATATCATTTTACTTGATAGCATATCTTATATTACCAGTGCTCTACAGATATCATTTTACTTGATAGCATATCTTATATTACCTGTGCTCTACAGATATCATTTTACTTGATAGCATATCTTATACTACCTGTGCTCTACAGATATCATTTAATTGGTAGCTATCTAATATTACCATTGTTCCAACAATATCATTTTAATTGATAACCTACCTAATACTACCTGTGCTCTACTTATATAATTCTACTTGATAGCATCTATATATATATATATATAATTCATTTCATGGTTTAAGAGTTTAGACAAAACGTAAAGGAAAGGTCATTCTTTTATTTCTGCAAAGTCGGACTAGAGTTACCCTACGAAAAAAAAAAGAGGAGGGGTAAGAACAAGTAGTATTCACCCGTCACAAAATAGCAGGGCAGGACATAACCGTTGTGACCAAGAAGTTATGGAAATATCACTCTTTTTTATTTCTACCCCACGTAGTTTTAGCGGGGGAAAAAAGAGAAGGGGGGAGGAGAACAAGAAATTTACTCTGTATTCACCCTTCACTTAATAGTAGGGCCTGACTCAACCGTTGTGGGTCTCTAAGCGAAATGGATTTCGCGGGACCAAGTTTTGGTAGGAATACGGATAATAAGTGAAATTAAAGAATTTGTATTAGAAAATAAATTCGTCTTTGCATTTTATTCATTCTTTACTACGTACAGAATTACTTTACGAGCCTTGCGTTTAGCGAAGTCATACAGTAATCATAAAAATTTTATTTCCTACATAGATCACGCTCAATAGCAAGAATTATTACGTTTCAATGTATCTACGTCAATCTACGAGAATTATTGACCTCAACTTCATAAGTTTCAGGCGCGAGAAGCTTCTTTCACTATATTCCATTAATACGGGTATTCAATAATGCCGTTTGTTTTTTTGTCGCGCATAGGATTGATGTTTTCCATATTGAATGACAACCGAGAGTGATTATTTTTGTCTATATATTTCAGGAGATATTGATAAGTTTTCTAAAGATTTTAATATTTTCTGGAGATTTCCAGGACTTTTTTTTGTGTATATTTTGCAACTGCATGAGATTTCAAGGAGCATTCTACCTGTATTCGTTTGTCAATACAGCTTCTTTTGTTCCAGCTTTGATATGCATTTCCTGTTTTACCTCTTACTATCTACCTGAAATGATCTATCTCGAATATGTCAAAGAGGAAGAGTTTTTTAGTTTTTTTAAATGTCAGGCAGTGCGTGAATGTACTATTATTTTGATGTGGATCTTGTCTCTATCTATGGTCGGAAATTTCAACATTTTCATGGTTTATGATATTTGCATATTTGACCTTGTTGAATGTGTGTAGCATAATGTTAGACGCCACTCTCTACATGCTGACATTATTGTAACGCCGGGTCTTACGTTGCTAATGCTCCATCGTGCGCCGCCCTGGTTTGCTCCAGTGCGCATGACTAATGTAGCACGTGCTGCCCCCCCTCCCCCTCCCGTTTGCACCACATCCTTGTTTGAAATCCCTTTCGTGACGAGACGCCCGCACCTCGTAGCACATGAAAGGAATTGGGAAGTGTGTCTTAACTCTTTCTCTCCGTAATTATTTACCACATTCTGGTGGAATCAACGCTGGTATCGTCAGTCAGGAGAGAAAGAGTTAAGGTCTTCTTGTCCCCGTACAAGGACTAGCCTGGAACCGACACTCGGGTCTGTATTTTTAAGGCTCAGCTCGCCTGGCTGGGCCCCCTGACAGTCTACCAATTAAGTCTATCAATTACAGCAAATAAAGTAACCTACAGCACTTAACAACAAGTTTAGCTCAACAGATAATATGTCATGAGTAATCGTCCATGGTTGGCATTTAATGAAGACAAATGATTTATACAATATCTTAAGCATTCATTCAAATAAAAAAAAAGTGTTTCATGAAGGCACACCTTGGCCACAATGATAGAGATACAGTACAAGACCCCACACTGCCCACAACCAAGTATGGCCCCTACACAGCCTACGGAGCAAATATACACACGGGTCTACAGCCAGGTCAAGCTTTGACTAAACAAAAAGTCCAAAGCTCTAGTCCCCAAGACAAGAAAAATATTAATCCTCTATGATCGCTACAACACAAAAATATAATTGCGAACAGATGAAGAACAGCTGCAAAGACATAAAACATAAATTCAATTACAATTACCCAATAATGGGAACCAACGAAAAAAAAAACCTAAGAGAAACAGTCAGCAAAGGCAAGGCACCAGAAGCACTGAAGGAAACTTTCATCGGAGTGATAGGTCAATTTATTGCGCAAAGAAAGTTAACTCTTAACTGCTCATGACGCCGACCATGTTGATCACTCCTAACATTGGAAACTATCGTGTGCGACGCAACATTCTCCGAGAATATGTGGTCTACTGTTTCCTTGTTCTCTCTGCAGAGGCGGCGTCATGAGTGGTAGCTCTCTTTAAATGGCTCAAAAATACGCACCACCTTTTCTTCGTGCTGCAATACCCAGTGAGAATGTTTCCTATACCTACGAACGTGCGTCACCTAATAGCGCTATTAAGCGTAGGAAATCAAGTTTCATATTTCAACATCGCAGCATAGAAAAAAAAATAATTAAAAAAAATAATATAATAAAATTTAACACATTTAGAATTTTCAAAGTTTGTTTTCTAATTATTTCTTATTACGCCTTATTAACTTTTAAGACATGCTAATTGTTTAATGTGTGTTGAAAGCATCAAGAGCTAGCCGATTACATTCTGACAGCTAACGCTAATTAGAAAGTTGTTTTGTTTTTTTTTGGTCAGAAGTTTATTAGCTGATTTGAATTTCGAACTAGGCAAGACACATCCATGAAAACTTCTGACGCTATTAAGCATTTCTTTACAGATTAAATGTTATTAAACATCTTGAAATATATGGAAGTAATTGGCAGTTTATATTTGCTTATCATTAGCCAACTATCACCCCACACACGCAGCAAACACACACACACACTTACTTTGTCAAACACTGAAACATTTTATATTGAAAAGAAAAATAAAAAAATAAATTTAAAAAAATTAAGATTATTTTTCCGGTTTTTAAATGTTGCCAGGTAGAAGCGGACTTGTTCGTTACATCATCTGCTAAACCCAGCGGAGAATCGACTTGCCAAGATGGCTTTATTTATACATTTCTTCTTTTATACCTATTTATTTTGTTTATATCTAGATTGTTAAGTAGATCCATTGAGCAAAAACCTAAATGAATTCACATCTGCTCTTTATAAATAAGTATAATCTCGATTTTCAAAATTAGAAATAAGTGAACAACAACCGGACTGTGTACATACATTTTGCATGATATTCTTACGCAATATTTAATGTACACATTTTTTTTTGTTTCTTATGAGAACTGTTGTGCCCTCTTCCGCCATGATATATGTAACATGTTTCCATCGTTCAGTATCTTGTAACTTTGTATTACTTTGATCAGTGATGCGCAAGCTACGGCCCGCAGGCTGTATTCGGCCCCCTAACGCAAGCTATCCAAACCCTTTAAGCATATGCCTACAACGTATAGTGAAACAAAGAATGATCGATTCCATTGAATTCTTCAAATGTTAGTAGAACTATGAAGTCGATAAATCATGTATGAGAGGTGATGTACAATGATAATATTACTCGCATGTATATTTGCTTGATTAGTGAAGTAAAATTAGCAAGAGGATAAAACTGGCAAAAAATAGTTTAAGCTATATCTAATATTATATTTGATAAAAAATATTTAATTATAGCTGGAAATTGAAATAAATATTAATAGTGATAAAAATTTGGCTTTAATTTTATCATTTTAAACATTTCTATAGAAATTCCAGAATTGTCCCCTTTTGTGAGGAAGCTAAATTCACACAAGTGAATGACCCGTAGGACGCAATCATCTTTTTTGAAGTAACGTCTGTATCATATAAGATAAGATAGTGTACCTGTATCACTATCAAAAGATGCAGTTTCCTGTTAATCTGCTGCAGCTGTAAACATAAAAAAGTTTTTGTATTGCCCATGTATTATACTACAGCTTGTGGAACACACACTTTTCAATCTGTTTGTGGTCGTGCCTGCGGTAGGTACCTTGGAGCAGGATTTCGTGCTTAATAAACACCGAAAGAGAATCCATGTGGATTTACACAAAAAATCTAATCATGACACACCAACACACATACATAAAAACGCCCACACTAACACACATACATTTATATGAGACTGATGTATGACATATATATTGAGATAAGGATTTTGAGAATCAAATTATTAAAGATACGACAAACAAATACTTCGTGGTGTAGGCCACCTACGTTAGCCCCTACGTTAAACATTGCTACATGTTATATATTTGTAAATATAATATGACTTCATTTACACATGTTGAACAGGCCCACTTTAAACTTATAGACTATCGACTTATCAGATCTCAAATTTACCAGCTCTTGCACTTATCAAACCTACTTTCTAGATTTCCTATGTACCAGATCTTGCACTTATCAAACCTACTTTCTAGATTTCCTATGTACCAGATCTTGCACTTATCAAACATACTTTCTAGATTTCCTATGTACCAGATCTTGCACTTATCAAACCTACTTTCTAGATTTCCTATGTACCAGATCTTGCATTTATCAAACCTACTTTCTAGATTTTCTATGTACCAGATCTTGCACTTATCAAACCTACTTTCTAGATTTCCTATGTACCAGATCTTGCACTTATCAAACCTACTTTCTAGATTTCCAATGTACCAGATCTTGCATTTATCAAACCTACTTTCTAGATTTCCTATGTACCAGATCTTGCACTTATCAAACCTACTTTCTAGATTTCCTATGTACCAGATCTTGCACTTATCAAACCTACTTTCTAGATTTCTTATGTACCAGATCTTGCACTTATCAAACCTACTTTCTAGATTTCCTATGTACCAGATCTTGCACTTATCAAACCTACTTTCTAGATTTCCTATGTACCAGATCTTGCACTTATCAAACCTACTTTATAGATTTCCCATGTACCAGATCTTGCATTTATCAAACCTACTTTCTAGATTTCAATGTACCAGATCTTGCACTTATCAAACCTACTTTCTAGATTTCATATGATCCAGATCTTGCATTTATCAAACCTACTTTCTAGATTTCCTATGTACCAGATCTTGCACTTATCAAACCTACTTTCTAGATTTCCAATGTACCAGATCTTGCATTTATCAAACCTACTTTCTAGATTTCCCATGTACCAGATCTAGCATTTATCAAACCTACTTTCTAGATTTCCTATGTACCAGATCTTGCACTTATCAAACCAACATACTAGATTTCATATGTACCAGTTCTTGCACTTATCAAACCTACTTTCTAAATTTACCATGTACCAGATCTTGCATTTATTAAACCTACTTTCTAGATTTCCCATGTACCAGATCTTGCACTTATCAAACCTACTTTCTAAATTTCCTATGTACCAGATTTTGCATTTATCAAACCTACTTTTTAGATTTCCTACATACCAGATCTTGCACTTATCAAACCTACTTTCTAGATTTCCCATGTACCAGATCTTGCACTTATCAAACCTACTTTCTAAATTTCCTATGTACCAGATTTTGCATTTATCAAACCTACTTTCTAGATTTCCTATGTACCAGATCTTGCACTTATCAAACCTACTTTCTAGATTTCCTATGTACCAGATCTTACACTTATCAAACCTACTTTTTAGATTTCCAATGTACCAGATCTTGCATTTATCAAACCTACTTTCTAGATTTCCCATGTACCAGATCTTGCATTTATCAAACCTACTTTCTAGATTTCAATGTACCAGATCTTGCACTTATCAAACCTACTTTCTAGATTTCATATGATCCAGATCTTGCATTTATCAAACCTACTTTCTAGAATCCCATGTACCAGATCTTGCATTTATTAAACCTACTTTCTAGATTTCCCATGTACCAGATCTTGCATTTATGAAACCTACTTTCTAGATTTCCCATGTACCAGATCTTGCACTTATCAAACCTACTTTCTAGATTTCCTATGTACCAGATCTTGCACTTATCAAACCTACTTTCTAGATTTCTTATGTACCAGATCTTGCACTTATCAAACCTACTTTCTAGATTTCCTATGTACCAGATCTTGCACTTATCAAACCTACTTTCTAGATTTCCTATGTACCAGATCTTGCACTTATCAAATCTACTTTCTAGATTTCCTATGTACCAGATCTTGCACTTATCAAACCTACTTTCTAGATTTCCAATGTACCAGATCTTGCATTTATCAAACCTACTTTCTAGATTTCCCATGTACCAGATCTTGCATTTATCAAACCTACTTTCTAGATTTCAATGTACCAGATCTTGCACTTATCAAACCTACTTTCTAGATTTCATATGATCCAGATCTTGCATTTATCAAACCTACTTTCTAGATTTTCTATGTACCAGATCTTGCACTTATCAAACCTACTTTCTAGATTTCCAATGTACCAGATCTTGCATTTATCAAACCTATTTTCTAGATTTCCCATGTACCAGATCTAGCATTTATCAAACCTACTTTCTAGATTTCCTATGTACCAGATCTTGCACTTATCAAACCAACATACTAGATTTCATATGTACCAGTTCTTGCACTTATCAAACCTACTTTCTAAATTTACCATGTACCAGATCTTGCATTTATGAAACCTACTTTCTAGATTTCCCATGTACCAGATCTTGCACTTATCAAACCTACTTTCTAAATTTCCTATGTACCAGAGTTTGCATTTATCAAACCTACTTTTTAGATTTCCTACGTACCAGATCTTGCACTTATCAAACCTACTTTCTAGATTTCCCATGTACCAGATCTTGCACTTATCAAACCTACTTTCTAAATTTCCTATGTACCAGATTTTGCATTTATCAAACCTACTTTCTAGATTTCCTATGTACCAGATCTTGCACTTATCAAACCTACTTTCTAGATTTCCAATGTACCAGATCTTGCATTTATCAAACCTACTTTCTAGATTTCATATGTACCAGATCTTGCATTTATCAAACCTACTTTCTAGATTTTCTATGTACCAGATCTTGCACTTATCAAACCTACTTTCTAGATTTCCTATGTACCAGATCTTGCACTTATCAAACCTACTTTCTAGATTTCCAATGTACCAGATCTTGCATTTATCAAACCTACTTTCTAGATTTCCCATGTACCAGATCTTGCATTTATCAAACCTACTTTCTAGATTTCAATGTACCAGATCTTGCACTTATCAAACCTACTTTCTAGATTTCATATGATCCAGATCTTGCATTTATCAAACCTACTTTCAAGAATCCCATGTACCAGATCTTGCATTTATTAAACCTACTTTCTAGATTTCCTATGTACCAGATCTTGCATTTATGAAACCTACTTTCTAGATTTCCCATGTACCAGATCTTGCACTTATCAAACCTACTTTCTAAATTTCCTATGTACCAGATTGTGCATTTATTAAACCTACTTTCTAGATTTCCTACGTACCAGATCTTGCACTTATCAAACCTACTTTCTAAATTTCCTATGTACCAGATTTTGCATTTATCAAACCTACTTTCTAGATTTCCTACGTACCAGATCTAGCACTTATCAAACCTACTTTCTAAATTTCCTATGTACCAGATTTTGCATTTATCAAACCTACTTTCTAGATTTCCCATTTACCAGATCTTGCACTTATCAAACCTACTTTCTAAATTTCCTATGTACCAGATTTTTCATTTATCAAACCTACTTTCTAGATTTCCCATTTACCAGATCTTGCACTTATCAAACCTACTTTCTAAATTTCCTATGTACCAGATTTTGCATTTATCAAACCTACTTTCTAGATTTCCTACGTACCAGATCTTGCACTTATTAAACCTACTTTCTAGATTTCCTACTTTCCAGATCTTGCATTTGTCAAACCTATTTTCTAGATTTCCTACGTACCAGATCTTGCACTTATCAAACCTACTTTCTAGATTTCCCATGTACCAGATTTTGCACTTATCAAACCTACTTTCTAGATTTCCTACGTACCAGATCTTGCACTTATCAAACCTACTTTCTAGATTTCCAATGTACCAGATCTTGCATTTATCAAACCTACTTTCTAGATTTCCCATGTACTAGATCTTGCATTTATCAAACCTACTTACCAGATTTCCTGCTTACCAGATCGAAGACATTGACAGTTACTTTCGTTCAAAGTTCAATTTGATGTACTTTAAAGATTATGTACCTTTTTGACTTAGATTTTGGGCTTTGGTTGAGATCATTACTGGAACTTTCTCTACACAATGGCATTCGTTAAAGTCAATCTGTTGAAAGGCAGCTGGGAGGAGGAAAGACTTAAGACTTAGGCGTCGAGGGATCTCAAGATTTTGAGTGAATGAGACTCTCTGGAATGAGAAATTAAAAAATAAACGCGCCATCTAGCGGCACAAGGTTCATGTGGCACATCTGAATGTTAGTGTATAAACATTAATGTTTTATAATAATACAATTTGTTTATGTTATTATAGTTATCTTATCTTATCTTATAAAATATAGACGTTGCTTCAAAAAAAAATGATTACGTCCTAAGCGTGTCTTTAGGTCTATCTAGTTAAGCATGTTAATTTGCTTTTGTTTTCTTCTAGAGTCTAGATTGTTCAGTTTAGAAAAAAAATAGCCCCCCCCACCTCTTTTCTTACCCAGACACAATAGATTGAATAATTTGATCAGCCCTTTTCCGCCTTGCGCTCTGAGGCGTGACTAGCTGCTCTTACATGGCTTGCGCACTGAGGCGTGACTAGCTGCTCTTACATGGCTTGCGCACTGAGGCGTGACTAGCTGCTCTTACATGGCTTGCGCACTGAGGCGTGACTAGCTGCTCTTACATGGCTTGCGCACTGAGGCTTGACTAGCTGCTTATACATGGCTTGCGCACTGAGGCTTGACTAGCTGCTCTTACATGGTATGCGCACTGAGGCGTGACTAGCTGCTCTTACATGGCTTGCGCACTGAGGCTTGACTAGCTGCTCTTACATGGTATGCGCACTGAGGCGTGACTAGCTGCTCTTACATGGCTTGCGCACTGAGGCTTGACTAGCTGCTTATACATGGCTTGCGCACTGAGGCTTGACTAGCTGCTCTTACATGGCTTGCGCACTGAGGCTTGACTAGCTGCTCTTACATGGCTTGCAAACTGAGGAATTGCTTTGTATTTGTTACATCAGCTGTTGTCTGAGAGACAAAAGTCTCCCCATGTCTCATTTTCAATTATTTACATGTAAATGGATGTCATCGTGCGTCTATCAAGAGATGCTACTGTAGAGGCATGAATTAAGGGAGATAATACAAGGTGGAAGCTGAACTCTCTTTTTTGTTTTTTAAGGGAGGGGGGTCGATTGACGGTTTGCCAGGGGTCGCCAAAGACCATCGAAAAAATGGATTGTTTTTGTCTATTCTTCTATTGCTGTGTGTATTTGTGTGTGTGGGGGGGGGGGGGTCGCGTCAGAGTGGGGGATTGTAAAAAGGGGTCGCCAAGCATAAAAGGTTGAGAACCGCTGCCTTAACGGAACAGTTTGATCATTCCGAGTATTTAGCAAATAACTTTGCACATTCTGAATATTTAGCGGAACATTTTGCTTATTTTTTTTAGAGAGGTTAATCCACTTGGTCGCTTACTCGTTAATTATTGCAGTAGTTTGTGGAATACCTTCTCAGGCCTCGTGGAACACTTGGGTTTCGTGGAACACGGTTTGGGAAACACTGTTCTATTCGATTACATGTTTGTCAGGCTTGAAAGCGTAGAACTGATTAAAAAATAAATTGCGCGCTTATCGCATTGTGACAATTACATTTACAGATTAAAAGATTGGCCTAATGTAAAAGACAACGGTGTTTGTTTTTTGTTTTTTTTTTAAATCCATTTATTCATAATGAACTATGAAATAGCATGTGCTTCAGAATGTCTTCTGTTGTGTCATCTTGACCTCATTAAAAACATTATTTCTGCACCGTTTCTTTGTCTTCATGCTGTTGACGGCTAAAAAGAACAGTTCCCTACAGACCTCTGGAACATGTCTTCGGTATTGACAAAGAGGTGTTTCTTTTTGTGTTTTTTTTTGTGTCCCCTTTGTCTCGGTCAATAGTTATTTGCTTTCTAACGCTCACACGGACTGGTGGTTCAATTAGGTCCTTCTCACAGGGGGGGAGGGAGAGCAACCAAACGGGAATAGCCCCCGAGGGCTGACAGTCTTGAGTAACTTGCTTCCTTGCTAAAACGATACCTTTGCATCATATTTCAAAATTTAATTGTAATTCCTTATACTTTACTATTTGTGAAATGTGAGAACTTATAATAATAATAATAATAATAATAAAGCCCACAAAAGAGGCAGGAAGGCCTAAAATAGAGGCATATAAAGCTCAAAAAAGAGACTATAAAAGAATAAGCATTCTCCATTTGGGACCCCTCAACTCAAGAAAACATTAAGAAACTGGAACAGACACAAAATAGAGCAGTGAGATTCATAACAAACGAATATTCACATTTGACTAGAGTAACACCATTTGTAAAATCACTAAATTTAGAAAGCCTTCAGGACAGAAGACTCATGATTACTATCAACAACAGGCATATGTCGCTTACTTATTGTTGTCTGTTTTATGTTGTGATAAAAATTGTGTATATCCTGCTGCACATTTTATACCCGTTTAGTTAGCAGTAATGAAGTTGATACTGTAGATCTAGATGAGCTCGACAGAAAATACATACTCAAAACTCTACATCTATAAGTAAAGTAGAATTTTAGATTTGTTTTGTACATATCTGTGATTGCTTTACAGCAGTGTTTCCCAAACTTTTGACCTCTGCGTACCCCTTTTATAATTTTTGTAATGCTGAGTACCCTTCAAGCCCCTTCTACCCAGATAAGGTTACCACCTATTTATTTTAAAGAAGATAATAAATGGGTATTTTTAAAAATCAGCATGGTTAATGAGGTGTAACGCGTACCACCTCCAAAGTCTTCCCGTACCCTGGGGCTACGCGTACCCCACTTTTGTTTGAGGGTGTCACTTGTTGAGTAATAATAGAACATATCAATACTAGCATTTAGTGCTTAGCATTGATTGTGGCATAGTGCTATGCTTTTCTCCAGTAGTCATCCCAAGATAAAAACATAAAATTATCGGCCCCTTTTTGTCATGCTCTGTCAAGTGCAAATAACTTTATTTTTATTTCCTTTATTTCCCCACTTGAAATAAGGGAGGTAATAAAAATAAAAACGAACTTGCTATTCCTGTGGAAAAGTTGTAGAACTTTGAGATATATGACCGAGACAGTGTTACTGGTTCGGTCAGACGGTCGACGAATCTTGTGTGTGCCCCAAACGGTCCAACAGACTAAGGGATAGGTGATGGTGAAGGTCAGGATTGTATCTTGTGTTGCAATGAAACTCACATGGTAGCTTATTTAGCTACAAAGGACCAGCACAAGCTTGATCAATTCCAGAGGATCCTAAAACTCGCTTGTCAGTTTGTAGCCCCAAACAGCTGATACACCGGTGTAGGCTTATAAAATTATTAATGTAGAGCTTGCAATAAACTTAATAAATATTTTCTTTTAACCTGAACCACGGCATATGAACCCGTGGTTTCGTCAGAATCTCGTCAGCTCGTACAACCAAACATTCCGCCCACCTCTGCTCATGGTTACCTTAAAAACACTCCAGCACAACACCAAGCCATGTGCGAGGTCGCAACTTTTGGGCAGTTTAGACCAATAGCTCGTTTCCAGTGTCGCAGTTCCGTGACATCAAACCTTCAGGTCTTCTATAACAATTGGTCTTCGCCCATGCTGTATATAGAGGACTCAAGAGACTCGATTCTAGCAGCCCGTGACATGCATGTCGGAAATTTGTTTGGCTCTCAGGCTGACCAAAGGTTGGCCACCCCTGAGTGATAAGAAAAGGAAATGCTTAGACCTCACTGGACTGTGTAAACGCGCTGTTTGAACTTTTTAAATCTTTGACGAATTTTCTAAACGTCACAATATATTTTGAAAAGAGAAATAACATTCGACAACTCAGATCTTCAAAGCCTAATCTTCAAATAATCTTCTGACTGAAGTCTTAATTAATGGGCTTGTGGTTGAAATAATAATTTCAAACATTGTTTAATTCTGCGTGTGTGTGTGTTTCTTTAAGAGTATACAACTTGGACTCTGTTCAATCATAAAATGTATCGATCTCTTGGTGCAAACCTCGTCCAGCGTTTAATCAATCCTACAGGTTGTGAGATCAGAGGTATCAGGTCCAAGCAATTGTTTATACTTAAACGTGCTATTTTATTCTGGAATTAAATTTATATTGGTGAAACAAAGGGAAGATAACTTTACTTTGTATGGTATTTTCTTTGTTGAAAAGTACTCTAGTGGAAATTATTTGAACACTACTCAAAGAAGAAATTATTGGTAGACCTAATACTGTTGTCAATGTGAAGCGAAGTATTTTGTTGACTTTCTGAGTAATAGACTTGTGAAACCTCAGATAACAGAGCGTTTTGTCAATCCTGTAAGACATTGAATAGTGTTGATTGAGCCCCATGGGCGTCGCTATGGGCAACCTTTGAACTTTCAGATAGAAATATTGGAAAGTTTTTTTTTCGTTGTTCTTCTGTCCAAGATGTGCTTTTAGGGTTTTAATCTTTCTGTATTTCCTTTTGGCTTTACTTCTGTTTTTTTAATACTTTTAATAGCATTTCTTGACAGGCGTTTTGTTAATTGTTTCAGAGATCAAAGCCATTTGACACAAATGTAAAAAAAAAATTGAGTTAAATCGATGTTGTTGTTTTTTTAAACTATTTTCTCTTCCAGGCTGTTGCCGACTATGAATGATGCTACTTAAAAGTATAAACATTATTTTAATTTGGTTTAAAAAATTGTGTATTTATCATGGTTGAAATCAACAGGTTCGCTTTAAGAAAATTGTTGCATCTATTTTGACCTCTTAACGAGTGATGGAATTAATCGGATTTTCAATAATGCTACTACTTTGAAATATGATCGTGACGGACAGACAGATAACACAAAACCAAAAGTAACTCTTCCCAATTAGGGCCTCCAAATATAAGCATAATTATTTAAATAACCAACTGTAAAAAATTTATGTTTAGAGATTCAATGACCGTGAAAGTTTAAGTATTTAGCATAACATACTATGATATCTGCCGAAATGGTAAAGACAATGAGCAACTTTGGGATCCTAAATGTCTGCCTTGAGTGATATGCGCTTTGGATTGTCAGCTCGCTGTTTCCAAGTTCAAGCCTTGCTTGCCATCTTCCCCACTAGACTAGATAAATGGTAGAGCTTACATCTTCATAACTGAAGGATTGCTTTTGGAAAATCTAAAACAAACAGATCTGAGAAGAATCTTGTCATCAGTAACAGGACAAGAAATAAAATAATATTATAACCCTGCACCCACACAAACACTGATGGTGCACACCATTCAACACGAGAAATAAACAACATGTTGATTCTAGTGGAAGGACTGTTGTAGATCCGGCTGAAGTGATCTGCTGGTTATGGGAGTCTGAGCTGTCAGGGACTAAGAGCCGTCCTTCGTTTGATCGCCTAAGGGCTGAGCCGAAGGCTCTTCGAGCTCAAAGTTTGAAAAAAAAAAAACCTGTTTGAGCGTCAAACTGTAAAAAAAAAAAACTTCGTGAACCACCGCTCTGTCTGGAAGAGACCCAAGTCAATGCCTATGTAAAGCATTGCGATTTCCGATGCATCTGGCACCCCGGGCGCATGGGCTAGACATGTCCGAAGGCCGAGTGCACCGGGGACCTTCGCCATTTTCCTATGTTTTACCAAGTTAACCGTGGAGGACTCGCCATTAGTGTAACGGCCCCTTGAGGAACGGCGCATGTATTATCGACAGCACCGTGAGGGCTCTCTTTCAACTCCGTTCCGTGCAATGGGTAAACTCTCGTCTACCCGTGGACACCCCCACGGGAGTTTTGTTTTGCTACCCGTTTAGCCTAACCACTTCCTCTAATGGCCGTTTCCACACGAGCGCCACGTTGAGGCAGAATAGCGTGCTCGCGATATTGAGGACCTGAAGAG
>JASAOG010000197.1:1055000-1162500 GCA_030265305.1 Biomphalaria pfeifferi | reverse complement strand
TTTTCAAAAAATACAGAAAAATAAATTCATTAATTGTTGAGCTATCTATTTTTTTATTTAGCGTTAAAATGAAGCGTCCCATCGAAAGGACTAACAGGGGAACTAACGCTTATAGTTGTCTAATTACTTAATGTTAGCAAAGCCCCTTTTGCACATGGCCACCCTTAAGCAAAGGTAACGCACAATGCTAATTATGTATCTAAAGTATGAATTGATTGTGTATAGCCTATATTATAAATTTGTTAATATAGTATTGATAGCTATTGAAATTGACTAGGTCATGGGAGACCCATTTAGCTTTAGGTAGAAAATAAAATGAGCAGGTGTGGCCAACCTTTAATTTTCCACGCATAGTTTTTTTAACTTCTAATTAACTCCATCTTCTCGGGCACCATTAGTGCGTGTAGAGGGTTGCCTGAATCAGGCAGAATAGAACAATAACATATCACATTCTCTATTAACTTGCAGGGCTATATAAACACATGGCTAGGCGTAGCACCCTCCTTATGCAACACTAAACTAGTGCTCTAGACCATGTATAGTTCGTCCATCGTGGTTCGATGATGACCACTTTTGTCATCCAGGGGGCTGAGGGCTTTGCACTGGGGTTTTGTGCCTCCTCATATGGCTGGTGAGACCTATGTGAGCTCTGAATGTTTGGCTGCACACTGGGCAGGTTATTTCAGCTGGTGCTAGTGTGGGCCTTGCTTTTCTTCTCTGGCGTTTTTCTTCTGCCAGTGTTGTTATCTTTTCCTCAGCAACTTGTTCGCCAGTTTTCACAGAGCGACGCCATGAAGTTCAGTCTTGTGCCTCTGTCTCCCAGGTGGCTGGGTCTATGCTGAACGCCTTCAGAGAAGCTTTAGGGGGTGTCCCTGAAGCGTTTTCTTTGACCGCCTTGGGAGCGCTTTCCTAATTGCCTATACAGAAGTCGTTTAGGGAATCGGTGGTCTTCCATTCTGCGGACGTGTCGTGCCCATTGCAACTGGGACTGCATTAGGATTGTGTGGATGCTTTGCAGACTCGCTCTTTAAAGGACTTCAGTATCTGGTATTTTTTCTTGCCATTTGCCATTCAATATTTCTCTTAGACAAGTCATGTGGAAGTGATTCAGTTTCTTTGCATGTTTTCTGTACACTGTCCAATTTTCTGAGGCATAGAGCAATGAAGGGAGAATGACAGCTCGATAGATCCTTAGCTTTGTATTTGTGGTGATACCTCGTCTATTTCAGACATTTTTAGTCAGTGTGCTATAGGATGCACTGGCCTTGACGATACGCAGGTTGATTTCATTGTCAATCTTTCCATTTCTGGAGAGTGTGCTGCCAAGATATGTGAATCTGTCCACTGCATTTATATCATGTCCACGAAGACCATGAAGATGTTCATAAAAGCATTGTTCAGATCCTAATGCTGTAATATTCATACGTATATGATAATCATTGTGCACTTGGCTACCGAACCTAGGAATCATAGGTTCGAATTTCAGTGAAGACTGGGATTTCGAATCTCGGGATTTCTAAACGGCGCCCTTGAATGTACCCAACTCAAATGGGTACCTGACTTCAGTTGGGGGAAAATAGAGGCCGTTGGTCGTTATGCTGACTATATGACGTTAACCGTTAGCCAAAGAAACATATGATTTTAGCTTCATCTGCCCCATAGATCTCAAGGTCTAAAATGGGAACTTTATTTTTTTTTTCTTTAGTGTGCACTTTTAAGTGGTGAAGAGTTGCATCCCCTGAAGCCTTTCCCATTTCACGTTCACTCTTGAACTGAAAACCTTTCTTCAAAAAAAAAAAAAAAAAAAGTTACTAATTAGTATTAATAATGGTACCTTACATTTAAATATCTTAATAAGTAAAACGCAATGTTTCGTTTAAATTTAGTAGGAAACAAAGAAAACATTACTATAGTATAATAATGTCTGTATGCCATTTTGCCCTGCTCCGGACAAATTTTGATGCCCGTTGCCGACACTGTGTGGAGTCTGTGGAAACAGTGGCGCATCTCTTGCAAGAGTGTCCGCAGCTCTCGGAGCTGCGGGGTAGTTTGTCTGCAGAGTCACGTGACCTTATGGGAGCTTAAAGGCACTACGCCTAACAGCACAGTTTCTCGCCAAAGCTCTACGGGAGGACTGATCCTTCCAGCTTTGCCATCAATTGGAGTTCATCTCAGGTATGCCAGTAATGCCAGTCATTTGACACGTTGTATGATTTAGGCCTGTTTGCTAGTACCATAAGGATGCGAACCACAGTGTTTCAGTTACTTAAACCTTTTAACTATCTCTCATCGCTTAATGGACACACACAAACCCCCCAGTACTTTCACATTCGAGCACATCTCTTCTTCCTGCTCTCGTTATCATCCTCGTCTTTTCCTTCCTTCTCTCTCTCTCTCTCTCTCTCTCTCTCTCTCTCTCTCTCTACCTCTCTCTCTCTCTCTCTCTCTACCTCTCTCTCTCTCTCTCTCTCTCTACCTCTCTCTTTTTGTTTTGCTATTCTAGATAAGTACCTAGCAACACTTCTTTCTTAGTCATCTAAGAGAAACAACTCGCATATACAAAATATAAGCCCTAACCCAAAATTTGTTATGCATTTGATGTTTATTCTGACTTCAACCTTCTCATTGTGGATTTATTCAATGTAATTATTAGTATGCCATTAAAATGAAATGCGTTTCTTAAGTGTACGAATCAAGTTATTGGAATGGAAACCTTGTTCTATAAAAGGATTTTTTTTAACTTTTTAAGCGTATCTCTTGGTCTAAGTCTTTGGTTTCACTGCTATGATAGTGCAAACTGCAGGTTTTCACATTCCGAGTCTTTTGCTTTTGTTGAAATGGAGCATATATTGGTGGTTTAGTGATAAAGCCCTTGCTTCCAAACCGGGGGTCCCGGGTTCGAATCCTGGTGAAGACTGGGATTTTCAATTTCGGGATCTTTAGTGCGCCTTTGTGTCCACCCAGCTTTAATGGGTACCTGACCAAGTAAATGCGGTTGGTCTTTGTGCTGAGCTCGTGACACCCTCGTTAACCGTGGGCCACAGAAACATATGACCTTTTTTTATCTGCCCTATAGATTACTAAGTCTAAAATGAGGTACTTTATGTAGATTGCAAAGATAATTTTAAAATATATATATATAAGTGTTGTTGTTTTTTTTGTTGTTTTTAAAATAAGCTTTCCTAGCCAATCAGAAAAACACAATCCTAAAGAATAACGCTATTTAGGAAGAATTCTTTTATTATACAAATTTGAACAAAACAAATCTTAACAAACTCACGGTCGATAACAAGCCTTTGTGTACACCCCACCATCACAAAAAGCCAATCTAAGACCAAATTAATTTACAGCACTTTTAAAACGTATAAGTCTTGGTGTTTAAAAAAAAAAAAGTGTCTAGTTTTTTTTGTTTATTTTTTTCGGTGACTCAAGTACGAGCTACGACCCACCCTAACACACTCGCGCAAAGCTCACGCGCGCACACAAGCAACCACTCATTCACACACGCACACTTTACATTTTATGTTACAGCGTCTGTTTGTAGAAATTCTTTCCCTTGAAGGCGGACTATTTAAACACAAAATTAGGTCGGAATAAAAAGATAGCATTATGTTTCCTTTTTTTTCTCTCTGTATAATAACAGTTCGCTAGATTATGACGTACACACGGACCGACTAGAACATTCTCTTTTCGTCAGCCGGATAGTTCAGCGCTGACTCGACTCTAGAACCGGTGGTTAGTTATTTGTGAGGTAGCTGTCAGGTACCTGTCTCTAATGACCAGTTTAGAGATAGCCCAGATATAACGCGGGAGATTCGCTGGCTGGAGTCGCCTTCCTAGCATTCTGGGTCTACCTGGGGATCTGGAAGTTATTAAGTAGATCAACAGGCAGGGGTGTTAGTCTCGGCACTTTGTCTCATCTTGGATTATCTTTCTTGGAGTTTATTTCTGTGATATATTCCGCACTTTTATGTGGGATGTGATATTTATGTGAATAAAACTTTGTGGGTATATAGAAGTATAAAACGTAATGTTTTCCTTTGTTATTTAAACTGTAGTTGGTTATTTTCCTTGATTTAAATTTAGTGGCTATAGTTATTTGAGGCAATTCTTTTATTGTGTTTAGATCAATATCGGATTTCTGTTTCCTTAAATCACTTTTAGAAAGTTCGTTTAAAAGATTGAGATGTGATAGAGAAATATGTTTGTGTCTTGGTGATAAATAGTATGCAGTAAGTGGTGTAAGTGCATACTTGCTCCTCAATCATGTTTATTTAGAGTGCGTTTACCATTTTTAAAACTGTATTTCATCTACTAACTAGGCTACCACTAGATATATGATGTGCATGTACTGTGGTAAAATATATACTGCTGGACTACCACATCTAGAAATCTAAACACATCTCAACTATTTCTACGTATTTAAACACATCACATGGCTTCCTGTTCTTGTGTGTGCACTATGGACTGTCGTCTCGAAGGTCCCTGGTTCGAACTCTGCTCGCCCCCATTCTCCTGTGTCCTGCGGAAGGTTTGAGCTAGCATGTAAAAATCTTCCGTTCTAAAAAAAAACATCCTAAACATGTAAAAAAAAAAAAAGACACACTAAACACATCTAAACATTGACTTACTCATCTAAACACCCCTTAACACATCCGAGTACATTTCAACATATCTACACTTATCAAAACACATCTAAACACACCAATACACATCTACACACATGGAGGTGAGTTAGTTCTGACCATCTGACTCACGTCGGGTTCTCATTGTTATGTCTCTCTTAATACTATTGTCCCAGAAATGATGGTTACCAGTTATATTTAAATTCTTGTTCTTAGATTATTTATAGCTCAGGAATCTCTTCAAAATGCCATTGAAAAAAACAAAACGAGATTAGATTCTAACAATCGGCATCCAACTCACCAAAACAATGGAATAACAAAATGCAGTCTTGGACCAATATTCTATTGACGGCATAATATTCAATAAACTTTTTTTTTCTGCTGACAATATTCAATAAAAACAAATAATGTGTTCCATTTATTTGTCATTTTCCAAAAGGTTTAACTTGTTTGTTTCCTTCTATGTCACTGACAAAATGTCTGCTAGTTCATCTTAAATTTGCTTTTTTTTTACATATCCCATGGTTCCTTAGTTCAAAAGGAACTCTTTTTTTTTTTTGAGGCTTCATGCATATTTTAAAAGTTGGCGTGTATAGCTGTATAGCTAGAGCAAAGTCTAGAATAAAGAACCAACTTGTACAAAGACTGAAAGATTGTGTAATATAGTCATTTACAGATTTCTTACAGACTTATATTTGTCTTCTGTTTAAATATGACTCTCTCTCATCACATCAGCTAATAGAGAAAAAGCTCATCCAATACTGATTTCGCTTCTTGGTCATGGCCACATTCTTGTTTGCTTGCGAATTTTGCAGAACTAGAGAGGATGATATGCTATAGAAGTATTCTAGGTATCACAAAGACCACTTAAAAAATGTAGAGATTCGAAACAGAATAAAGACAGCAATAGTGTCCCAGGATCAGCTGCTAACCACTGTCAAATGAAAACAGAAATGCGAACTAAAACTTTATGGCCATTTCACAAATCCTCAGAGACCTTCCTTCATGGAACAGTGCCAGGAAAAGTAGAGGCAGACAGAGTAAAAGATCGGAAGACAACATAAAATAATGGACGGCCCTGTCATTGAAAGAGATTCTATCCAATGCAAAAGACAAATGGAGAAATACGGCTGTCATATCAGGTGCGGTGGCCCAACGGTTTGACCAAAAGATAGGTGACGGTGACAACATTCGTCAATCCGTTATAACCAAACCATACAAGCTATCAAAATTGTGTCTAACTTTTCAAATAGTTCTTCCGTCAATAACAAAGTAGACCACTTGATTCATACAGGTGGCTGCTTCACTCTGTCCTACACAGGGCTACCTGTTCTGCGTTTCATACCTACGACTGTGGCTGGTGAACCACAACCTGACCCCATTCAGTTCTCTAGCTTTTTTGTTCGCGCCAGTCTTTACAGAACAAGATCCGACCACTTTTCTGCTTAAGCTTTACGGTCACATGACCTAACAAAATTCACAAGATTCATTTTCATTTATAATTGTATTTATCGTTATCGACCCAAACGGGGGCTGGACTGGGCACTTAATGAAAAGGACAGCCGACACCAATGCAAGACATGGTGCAGACTGGAAGAACGATAAAGGCTGAAAGACCGAAGCAAACACGGTGGACATTAGTAGACAAAAAGGCGAAGATGGCAGGATGGACATGGGCCCAGCTGAGGGGTATTACTCAGAACAGTCTGATGGCGTAGTATTGTTGCGGCACTATGCTCCACTTGGAAATAAAAAATATTTAAGTTATGTCAAGTCAAGTACGTTTATAACCGCAACAAAAATTCCAGTTATCTGTTTCTTAAGGCTACTTACTGATGACTCTTGTCATTTGTTAGTAAATATCATTGTATTAGTACTGAAACCTTGTACTAGATGAGGTAGACCTACGTCTCGGACAGTGGTCACGATGGTATAATGTTCAATCATGATTCCTGCGCTCAGTCCGTCCTGTGGTCTGGGCTTGGACATTAAAAATGTTTCTAACTGGTGGGAATGTGAAACTTGAACATTGAGTCTTAAGACAGAAAGTCTCGCCCAAAGTATATTAATTGTTTCTTAAAGATTTGATCATTGTTTTTTTACTTTGCAGATTGAAAAAAAAAATCGCTCTTTTTAAATACACACCTGAGTCTGTCACCATAGCAACAGTCCAGCCCATTTCCTGTACTTAATCAATACGTTTGCAAATGGCTAGCTCTGTACTTTCTAGCTTCAGCTTGATTGTGGAATAATTACGATCAAATTAAGATAATCAGAAGCTGATCTTAATTAGCAGGAGTGTGGGGAATAAAAGTACATATTTTGTTGTGATTTTAATAAATCTTTTCTTAGAGTCACGAGACTGTCACGAGATCGCTACGTGAATGTAGAGAGTTTCTGAGAAACGCCTTCATCTCACAATGTCAGACTTGACCAAGTTTCTTTTTTGAAATCTTGATACCCAACCTGTGCAAAGCACTCCTTAGTCTTTTGGCTGGTGTTTTTTTTTTTTGGAGTAAGGAAGTAATATGAAGTTATTGGTGAGATGTTTTCCTTATAGACAGGCCATGGAAGTCATATTCTCTTGATAAGTATAGACACACATTCATTTCGCATAGCTCACGTTTCTTTTTTTTTCTTCAGGCTTTTAGAAGGTAGGATCCGGAGACTCTCAGTACCTCACTCATATAGTGTCAATTGTTTCAGCTTGCTTTATGTCCAAGATCAACATTGAAAGATATAGCGATATATTGTCTTATCTTTAGGTGAAACTCCACAAATAAGAAGTCGGGTCTATCTGATCTAAATATAATTAGATATTTAGATGTAATTGGTTACCATCTCTCTTAGACACTCGGAATGCTCTTAAGCATCAAAAGAACCATTTCACTTTACCCTAAAGTCTGTTCGCTATATCACATTGTTCGCTATATCACATTGTTCATTATTAGAGAGTACATGAATGCTTCCAATGTTTCTTTGAAGATGCTATTTTCACAGTGTCAGACTCATTGCTTCTACCAGCAAAACAAAATTATAAATTTTATGTTTTCTTTTATTCGAACAAAATCTATGGTGTTTTTGTTTTTTTTATAAATATAACATTGAACAACATTTATATACTTATATATGAGTCTAAAACTTCTTGATATATTGCAGAACCAGATAGGTTTAAACGTGGAAACATCACACAACAGTCAAAAGTGACTATCATACTTAGGTAGGCAGCCAACCTTAAATACTGCTCTTTGAATAGCAATAGTAATAATACAAGGTGCTTCTACATTTATAAGGAAATGAAAATTTTCACTGCTAACATCAATGACACCGCAATAATACTGTAACAACACTGTATTAACATTCACTTCAACAGCACTCTATTAACACTATAACTTGGATAACATAAAATGTTACTGTGACTGGTACAGTGGCATCTTCAGACTAAGTTCAGACTTCCTCAGATACAGATTCTAAAAATAAGTGTCATTCTTAGGCACTGCTTGGAACGCAGTGCATTAAAGGCAAACATAGCTTATCGTGATTATCAGTAGTAGTATTCAAAGTAGTATATTAAAAACGAACTAATATTCATGCTCTGGCACTGCCAATGTTAAGCTTCAAAAGAGAAAAATTACATTCATTGTAGTCCGTTAAACAGTGTCCACTGAGAAATTATCTGGTCATTCGACAGATCTGCAGCAGTACCGCCCTCTGTCTGGCAACGAGAATCTTCTTAGGGATGTAAAGGGCTTTGAAGGTATCTATGAGGCCAGTTGTCATTATCGACTAAGTTGATATAACTTATATATATATATATATATGTATATATAATTATTATTATAGCTTTTATAAAGCGCTACTTTCATGCTTATAGCATCCTCAGAGCGCTTTTGGTCCAATCTCATTTGTGGACCAGTGGGGGGGGGGGGGGGGGTATCTAGGAGTTGGTTTTCCGTGCTGCCTTTAGGCGCTCAGTAAAACACAACTCTGCCCGAGTCGGGTGTCGAACCTCGAGCCAAGCCAAGTTCAAGCGCACTTGGCCTCTCGACCACGCTTCCCAATAAGCAGTTAAGAATTCTGGGAAGAGGCAGACAAGATAGATTGAAAGTTTCCATGTTTACAGAAATATTTAGTTTTAATAAAAGACAATATATCATTCTCTTCATGGCTCAAGAGTTTAAACAAGAAGTAAAGGAAATATCACTCTTTCATTTCTGCAAGTCGGACAAGAGTTACCTTACGAAAAAAAAGAGAGGAGGGGGGGGGGGGAGAACAAGTAATTTTCACCCATCACAAAATAGCAGGGCCGGAATTAACCATTATGACCAAGAAGTCATGGAAAGATCACTCTTTTTTATTTCTACTCTACGTAATTTTTACGGCGAAAAAAAGAGGGGGGGGGGGGGGGGAAGAAGTAATCTACTCTGTATTCACCCGTCACTAAATAGCAGGGCCGGACTCAATCGTTGTGGGGCTGTAAGCGAAACGAATTTCGCAGGCCAAGTTTGGGTAGGGATATGGATAATAAGTGAAAATTGAGAGTTTATATCAGAAAATAAATTCGTCTTTGCATTTTATTCATTCTTTACTACGTACAAAATTACTTTACGAGTCTTGCGTGTAGCGAAGTCATACAGTATATCATAAGAATTCTGTTTCCTACACAGATCTTGGGTATTGCATATTGCCTTTTTTTTTTCGCGCGTAGGATTGGCGATTTCCATATTGAATGACACCACAAAATGAGAATTTGTATTTATATATTTTAGGAGATTTGTATGTTTTCAAAAGTTTTTCAGAGATTTCCATGACTTTTCCGTATATTTTGCAATTTCAGGAGATTTCAAGGAAGTCCTTGTAAATCAGGAGGCTGTATGAATTCTTTTATAGGTTATAAAATGGTTTAATTTAATAATTTACACCAAGAATTAGCGCGGGTCCTTTGAATGTGCGGGGCCCACTGAGGTCGCATAGGTTGCATTGGCCTAAGGCCGGCTCTGCAAAATAATGGCGTATGCTATGCCGTCGGTTGACTAGTTATTATTATTATTATTATTATGTTAGAAACGAACGAGTATTCAGTAGTCGAATTAGTGAGGTACTTTTTAACACTTATTTATTCGACCTAATTAAAAATCAATAAACAGATCTAGAATGTGGAAAGAATGTTCATAAGATAGAGTTTCCATATCCGTAATTATTTAGGGCCGACCACCCAGATGAGAAGTCAAGTTGCGCGAGCCACATCGAATAGCCCGCTTACCCCAGACTCAGACAGTCTCTACTTGAAGGAGACGTGATGAGTATACACTGAAGAAACAGGTAAACAGTTTGAGATCTAGATAGTCATCAAACGCCATTAAAGGTGGACTGAATGGTAGCCTCGTAAAATCATTCAAAATGAACATAATGTTTTTAAGAATACTAGTTATATATCGTCACTAGATGTGTGACCAGTTGATACTTGACCAGCAGATGTTTACTCAGTAGACGTTTGGCCACTAACGTTGTGACCGGTATCAATTAGGCCAATAAATGCTTGACCAGTACATTATGGTCAGTAGATGTATGGTCAGTATATGAATGATCAGTAGACGTACGAGCAGTATGTGTATGAGTATGCATATATATATAGCCAGTTAATGTATGACCAGTAGCAATATGTGTGCGTTACCTGTAGAGTCGATCGTACTTATTTAAAATGTATTTCTTTACCGATATCGCATATTTGATGAACTTGACTTGTAAGTCAGAAGACTGAATATATCCCCCATGTTGTAGTCGGTGGTTGACTTATAGCACCAGATTGCTCGTAAACAATTAAACTGATGTAGGCTCAAATTATTTTTTATTATACAACTTGAAATAACTAGAATAAACCTCTTTTGTATACAAAAACTAAATATAACTTTTATTACACTAGAGCCAAATTCCATTTGAGATCAAATGAAATAAATTTAGAAGACATTTGTAACAATATAAAACGATTATTTTGACATAATCTCACTAAAAAAAATGTGTCCTATCACTCTGGCATTCTAAAGTCATTTTCGTTCTTAAAAAAAAAGATTATGACAGAGGCGCTTATCTTGCATCACAATGAATACTCCCTATCTTCATAACCTAGGAAACACACACACTAACACCCCAGTTTCAGAAATGTATTAGGCATTAATAAATTCTGAAAAGACATGATAAAATAATCAAAGGAATGTTTAGAGAAATTCTACTTTAAAAAAGAAATAGCTTCACGAGCGTTGATATTAGCCTTGACATTGAACTGATCTTTTGCATTCTCTTTCTACTGCCTGATTTAACCAAGACGCGTGTGTGTGTGCTTGCGTTGTTCTGAATGTTAACTTCGCTTACATGCTTACACTTTGGTAAAGAGTGTGTGTGTGTGTTTGTCTGTGTGTGTGTGTGTGTGTGAATGGGAAGAGGGCACTCACGAAACGAAGATTATAAAGTTTTGAAAACATCGATCTATTGTTTGTCTAACTGTTCTACTTTGTGCATTCAAAAAAAAAAAAGTTTGAACTCTTCAAAGCTGAAAGTTTAAATGTTGCAAAGAGATTTTTTTTTAAATTTCTTTTGTATCTACCAACAGAAATTGTTCTTTAGGATGGAATGAAATACTTAGGAACAAAGTCTTGTCAGACTTGTATGAACTATGCAGACTTCTGGTCTGGATTCAATGATCGTGTCAGTGTGAAAGTATTCCAGATGCAGACTTTTATTGCAAACAGGGGCGAACACATTGATCTAGACGAAGGAGGAAGAAAACTGCAATGCTTGCTACGTTTTTCAGAATCAGTTCCAGCGAATGGATTGGTGTGTGTGTGTTCCAAATAAAGTCAGGATATTCTCGCTCTGTTCCCCGAGAACGTTGTTTACTATCATTCAAGAGACTGTATTTAGGAAGCTGTGTTTTTATGTGATTGCCAGTATTTGCTGCATTGAAGTATAGACCATTTTGGAGTAACACTAAAGGCCTAACTTTGAGATTTAAATGTCAGAAATGGCAGAACCGTCTTTATCAAACAGTCAAAGGTAAGAAATCATTGTCTACATTTATATACAGTGGCCTCTCGAAAGTCCGGGGGATTGTCGGATTATCAAAAACATCGGATTACCAAATGGTTATCAGCAATTCAAAGAATTGCATATGTCAAGATAATTCTAGATTAATTTATAATTTGTTTTCGAGGCTATAAAATATGAACAATATATACGAAAAAGAGAAATGTATTTATTTAAGAACATATAAAAACAATGATTTCAGCTTTTATGTAATGTACTAATTCATAATTTAAGAATATGTACATTCTAGGAATGTACGTTCTTCTGTACACATTAATTACAGCAAGTTCACCTTCATTTTTACCTGTTCCTCAGTCTGTTAGACCGTTTGAGGCACCACACATGATCTGCCAACCACGTTAGTCCATTTCTCCTTGTCTTCTACATAGAAAGAAATCTCTTTTAATGCCATGCATGCCCATTTTTTGAAAATGTTGTTTGCCTAGGATCATCATCTCAACTCCATTGCTATGATCCTCTTCTCTAGTTCCGCAATTATCGTCCAGGTTTTACAAGCATACACAAAGGTGGCCATGACCATGAAGCCTAACAGTTTGATTTTAGTGCCGAGGACTCATGCATTGAAAAAAGTTATTTTTCCCTTACGCTAATAATCTGTCACGTGACTTTTTTCATGAGCGTCGGTTTACTGAGTGCGTCAGATTTCAAAGTGTCGGATTATCAAGATCCATCTGTATTTGATAATCATTTCCAGCCTATTTTTATTATAATATAAAATTTTGAACATGATTTTTTTTTTGTTATTAAATCTTGCTAAGAGTCTTTTTCAGAACACCCTCGTGGCTTGACAAATTCTCTAAAAGCAAATAAATATTTAATATTTTGAAAGGCTGCTCAATCCAATTATTGTGACTAAAGCATGAACTCTCTCCAAATATATTTTGTTTAGGATAGGATTACTTTTAAAAATCATTATTTAAAAATCTGTCCTAAACATGTATTGTTTCTTTTGTCTCGTTTCTTTTTGGCATACATATAAGCTTGATTTTGTTGTTCCAATTTTTTACAGATAGTATTTTATGTGTGTACAAAATGTCCGCTCTATGACCAACACACAGCCTTGTACACACTTCGTATCTCCCTATATTCTTTCAATAAGACGAAGCCGTCGAGAAGCCTTTTAATTTCCTACCAAGACCGAGTATTTTGTGTCTTTCCAAGTCTTCTCTTTTGCGTCTTAGTTTGAAGGCTGTGATTTAGCTCAAGTTATAAACTACGTCACTCGGGTAGAGGTGATTAAGTCCGGACCTAATTTTGTCTTTTCATTTGCTAGTCTTCCTGAGAAGCCATTTAATACACCAAGGATGTTACTGGCACGACAGATAAAGACAAATGTCTGACAAATACACTGAAGACACATCTGACAAGTACACTGAAGACACATCTGACAAGTACACTGAAGACACATCTGACAAGTACACTGAAGACACATTTGACAAGTACACTGAAGACACATCTGACAAGTACACTGAAGACACATCTGACAAATACACTGAAGACCCATCTGACAAGTACACTGAAGACACATCTGACAAGTACACTGAAGACACATCTGACAAGTACACTGAAGACACATCTGACAAGTACACTGAAGACACATCTGACAAGTACACTGAAGACACATTTCTGACAAGTACACTGAAGAAACATCTGACAAATACACTGAAGACACAAAGCTGACAAATACAATGAAGACACATATCTGACAACTAATTTTTAATCCTCCAATTTAAAAGACAGTAAGTTGAGTAACTAGTCAATGTCAATACTAAATGTGAATCAAGAAACTACTTTGATATTTGTTCTACAGAGAACTGTGTGTGGAACGGCATTGAGGTAGTATGAACAGAAAGAGTGCTGTTCCTAGACACAAATCTAACACAAAGTGTAATTAGTTGCTGCTCTGATCTTTATTCTCCAGTCTGTTCATCATCTGTTCCCCACATTTTTTTTATACAGTAGAATGATTCAGTCACTCTCACACAAACACATATACTCTGTCTCTCTCTCTCACACTTACATACACATATACACACACATACATACATACATAATTATCGCTTTTATATGGCGCTACCTTCATGCTTCTAGCATGCTCAGAGCGCAATGGTCCAATCTCATTTGTGGATCAGTTGGGGAGTGGGGAGGGGGAATTGGGGTATCTAGGAGTTGGTTTTATGTGCTGCCTTTTGGGCGCTCAGTGAATACAACTCTGCGTGAGTCGGGTGTCGAACCTCGAGCCCCCTTCATAGGTAGCCAAGACAAGCCAAGTTAAAGCGTACTTAACCTCTCATCTAGACCAAGTTTTCCACATACATACATACATTATTTTTCCAAGGAATATCGACCTTAATTTTTGTCATTAGTGATGTTTGAAACTATAATAATTATATAATTTCTTTGAGCCTAAAGTATAAAAACAGCAGTGTAGGGTGTCACGTGACTAGGCCACTCTTTTTTACAATTCCTATTTTCTGCTTGAAAAATTATTTATGGGAAGAAACTGAAAGCATCCAAATTCTGTCTGGACACAATTCTCGAAAACGGCTCTAATGATTTACCTGTAAATCTTTTTGGGAAAAATAATTACTCGCTAATTGGCCACACAGGAAAAGCTCTGGTTTGACCGTTATAATTTTTTTTTCAAATTATAATCTTCTAAATTTAAACTTAAATGTGTTCTGGAGATCTAGACAATCTTTATCTAGAACACACCAACGTCAGCGGCTATTCTCGTATCAAAGAGTGAAGTAACAAAATAGACCTTGGAAACCATTTGGCGCAACGCCTTCCAAGTCTGGCTCTAAAGGTCTATCATTAGAATTGTAGATGATCTTATTCGATTAGTACATTCGATTAACAGTAACTTTTTTTTTTTCGTTTGGGAAAGGGCGGGGGGGGGGACCTTGCCGGGGGAGGGGAGCTTTAAAAAGTTACAATTTAAAAATAATAATAATAATCGCTATTTCAAAAAGTAATCGTCATCATAAAGAAGGAATTATCTTTTTTAAAAAGTGTCTTATGTTACATTTAACGCTGATGAAACCGTGTTCCGCCAGGATGTATTGAAATTCTCCTTCCTCAATCTGCTTTGATTTGGAATGTGTGTCCAGCGAACTTTTCAAGTGCTTTTCGCTAGCTGTCTCGTTCAAATGCCAACAGTTGCTTCGCTTGACGCCAGCGACGTCAAAGTGTCGACGGAGTTGATCTGTACAGTGCTTTCTGGGGGGGGGGGGGGGGCACCTCTGTTTCGCCGTCCACCTTAAAGCGCGACAATAAAAAGTTTGCTTTTGGCATTCGGTCATCCTATTCAACGCAGCTGTCGAGCAGTAAGTAGTGCCATAACACTGTCACACAACAGCGTGGTGCAAAACCATGTTTGAAATATTTGTTTTTAAAGTGGTTAAGTGAGCAGTTCCTGGATGATGTGTTACACTCCCCCCTTCCGCTTAAAAAAATAGTCCTTTCCTACTTTCAACGTATGTTCTTGATTCAAGGTCACGACATCAAGTGCAGGATCCGGTTTCATTTTGTTTATTTACCAGTTGGCAGCTGCTCTGGGTCGGACGCATATCACTCTTTGGGGATGACCGCATGCCAAAGGTTATCTTTTTTAGCGATCTCAAAGGAGAAGGGGACATCAGCTCTCCCCCCCCCCCCCCAAGCGGAAGCGCTTTAAAGATTAACTCAGCTGCCATTTTAACCCCACTGGCATAAAGAACGTCAGCTGGCAGCAGAAGGGCTCTGCATGAATCAGCCAAGGAGCTCTCGTGAAGGTCGCGGGACACACGTTTGAGACCCATGTCGAAGACAGGTGCAGGAAAACGAAAACCTTAGATTCCCTGTGGACTATTTAATCCGTGTCAGGTGATGTTGCAACTAGGTTTGTGTTGTCAGGTGACACACTGCATTCATCATCGGAATAGAAGACATTGTCTGATTTTTATTTTATTCCAATTAATTTTTTTTCCCTCTGTTCTCCTTTTTCTTTTTTGTACAATGCGTGAGGTGCAGTGGAATCAAATCATATTGAAGATATAATTTGGTTAATAAACTGTATCATGTAATTTTAATATCAACTAAACATAGCTATAGATTCTAGAACTTTCCTGGTAGGCTGTTTGTTACAATGGAACTCCTTGCAGCGCAGCAGTGCAAAACGCTACCACAGCTTTCTCTTTTACCTGGTACCTGCCTTTGTTTACCTAAGAGTGTTTGTTGACATAATGTACTACGCTTGCTTGATACAAGTATCTCCCAAGACCTCGTTTTTACACTAGAACCCTGTTCTAACGAAATACTGATTCAATGTGTTTTTTTGTTAATAGTATCTAAAGATTGTGTGTTTCTAACATTAATAATGTAATAAACTGCTTTTTTTCCCCTAGTATGTTCATTCCTCTATCTTTTCTTTTCAATATCTTCCATTCTCTTTCTTCCATTCTCTTTCTTCCATTCTCTTTCCTTTTCTCTTTCATTCTTTTCACATACACAATGCATAACAGTGAGAGGGCGGGGGTAGGAGTGGAAGTCAAAAGAAAATGTAAATGAAATAAAATATAGAAAACAAAACATTTCTATTAAGTAACATTGTACAAAAGTAAGTTGACAAGTACTCTCGACACTTTAGTTGATGCTTTAAAGTCTTCATTATTCATCTTCTAACCAGCCAATGTTTCACATTAAAACAGAAGGCCAGTTTGGTTTTCATCGTTGCCTTGTACAGTGTTAACGTAATGAATTCTATTGCAGCAACAAAAAAAAAAAGGATTGGCTACAAAAGCAAGAAAAATCTGCCCTCTTTCCGAAGCTACTTTGTCTTTCTTCACACTCGAGCAAATACACTTCCGCCAGACGTAGCCACGATGTATGCTCCATCGTAGCGAGTACGATTACTCCTTAGCGCTGGACCGCGCTTCTGATCCTCTTTGTTTGTTGGGCTTCGTATCGATTCGGTTGTGATCATTCGATACCTAGCCAGCCAGCACATGTCTGACGCTGAGCTTTTACACCGGAAGTGAGAGAAAAAGACACAGAGATTTAAATAGGCGGCCATATTAGTTGTCTTCGGACATATCTACAATAGTGTCATTAATAACATTGAAATGATTGACTTGAGATCCAGCGTTTCTCAACCTGCGGAACTAGGGGCACTTTATGTACTTCACACAAAACATCCTTCTTCCTCTTTGAAAAAAAAAATGTGTGTTCACTCTCCTGTTTTGAAGACCTAAACAAAACAGTCGAGGTTTATAAACAGGTTAACAAGACTGACGGATAGATATATAGATAGACAGACAGACAGACAGATTGATAGATAGATAGATAGATAGAATAAATAGATAGATAGATAGATAGAAATATAAGCTAAAGGTAAGATACAGATAAGATATAAAGATAAGAAATACAGATAAAAGATAAGATATATAGATAAGATATACAGATAGATAAACAGATAAAAGATAAGATATACAGATAAGATATACAGATAAAAGATAAGATATACAGATAAAAAGATAAGATATACAGATAAAAGATAAGATATACAGATAAAATAGATGGATTGATAGATATAGGAGTGGGAAGATAGATAGGTTGGTGAGTGGTTAGGTAGGTTAGGTGGGTAGTAAGATGGGGGTTAGTATTTTAAAGATCGATTGATTGATTGATTATTTAAAGGGTCTATGTAAGACCAATGACTGAGAAATAGTGCTAGAGAAGAAAAAAAAAAACAGTTCAAATTCTGTCCTGAAAAAAAAAAGTATTGCAAGTCCTAAAGAACTTTGTTCATTGTAAGCAGAATAACATTTCTATAATTAGACGTGGAGATATAGTTACTATAATACATACAATGTTATCATGTTGTTGTTTGGTTTTGTTTGTTTGTTTGTTTTTACATCGCTTGCGTTGCTGTGGTCAATGATTAATAGCATAGTGATAAATAAACATTCGAATTCATCTGATGAACTAATAGATATAATGATCTATACCTTTATTATTTTTTTTTTGTCTTTTAAGATAAGATGAGATCAAACCATTGATAGGTTCAAACAAATGAGTACATTGACCACCTCACCAACTACTTTGATAGTAACACACGCAAACACACACACACACACACACACACGACCAGCGCTTTATGAATTAGGCTCCTATGTACCTCTGGTTGACGGTCAACAACAGTGAAGCACCCTGGGTTGAAAGTGGAATTAAGGGTTTTTTAAATCTTTCTTTTCTAGCCTTAATGGAGAGGAGACGACCGCAAACTGTGTATAATATTTTTGTTTGCAATATTCAATGTTATGTGTGAACGCAATTGAAATCGTCTTCTGGTAGGAATTTGTGTGTGTGTGTGCGTACAGTAGGTTACAATTAGTTTGAAAAGCTGAAAGATTCCCGTGTTTGTCCTAGAGATTATGAAAGAGTCACAACTTAAACAGACTGGCCAGATTGGGCCACACAGGAGAGAGACCAAAACATTGAACGAAAAAAGAAGTCACAATGGCAGGAAGTGGAAGAAAAGACTGAGGAATCAATGGAGAACAAATAAAAGAGAGAGAACGCAAAGATAAGAAGCATTAGGAGAGAGGAAGACGTGTGTCTGTGTGTGGAGGGTAAAACCAAAATGTTTAAAATGTCACTGACACTGACAGACGTGGGAGAATTAAGAAATAAGTGTCAAAAAAAACAAAACGCTACATTTTATGTCATGCCAGAGGGTCTTCACTACACCAGACTGTCTTCACTACACCAGACTGTCTACAAGAATGATTGCATACTCTTTCGACAATAAAAACTGTCAATATTAGGATGGCTTAACAATACATGCAGATGAGGTCGCAGACTCTTTCTGACAACAGCGTATTACACGTGTAGCTGGATATGTGGATCTAGGCCTAGGCTTCTGTTGATGTAGGCTTATTATGTAGGTCTAGGCTTTTGTAGATCTAGGCTTCTTTGATATCTTCAAGTTTGGTCGGCTTGTGCCATCCTCTGCTTTCATCCTACATCATAAAGTCATATCATCTTTCATCCTACATCATTATGTCATATCATCTTTAAGTCATATCATATTTAAGTCATATCATCTTTCATTCTACATCATTGTCTTATTTCATCTGATATCATTTAGCCATATAATCCTTCACCCTAGATCATTAAGTGATACCATTTTTCTGGAATCACATCAAACATTCTGACATGTACTAGCTATTTAAACCCTGCATGAATGTTGCATGTAAAGTTTTGAATGTTTTTTATTATTAATGCCATAAATATTAACAGAAATGTATTTTTTTTTTTTTGAATATATCTATTTCTATGATGTTGTTTATTCCTGACCTGTTTTTGGGTTTCCGAGGTTTAAACTTTTGTTGTTTCTTGGTCGATCGCAGACTGTACTGAACTGAGACAGGCGTAATGGATTGGAAGGGAAGAGTTAGTTTACCTTGCTAACAAAAAAAAAAAAGGAAGGGGGGTGGGGGGCTTGCAGGTCATAAAGTCTATTAATTATTATTCTCCGTCTCGACAGATCTGGGAAACCAAAACCAAACCTGTATGGTGACATTTATGCACTACGCAAGACAGCAGGGTTTCTGTCCAGGGCTTTTGCAAGAGAGGATTTGAGCCTCACAAGCCCTCACTCAAATAGAGTTTGATGATGATGATTAATTATTATTTTTTAATTCTTTTTTTTTTTTTTTGTATTGTCACTCGAAGAGTATTTCAATCATTTTTAAAACCCAGTAACAGGATTCTCTGATTTGTTAAAGCTTATATCGACTTATTCTCTGTGTCTGGTTCGAATCTTTTACATGTTTGTTCTACCACTTTCCCGTCTCTGATCAAAGTGAAACTTTTCACAATTATTCCTTGTCTATGACAACACACTAATCTGTACAAAAAAAATATAAGTCGTAACAAATTAATTTTGTTTTTGATATTAAAAAAATAAGTACTATGCTTACAGACAGTGTACCTTATACAAAAACGAGAGCTATGTCAGCTATGATTTTTACAAAATATTGTAATTGTTTGTACTTCTTTGGGCAGTTGTGTATTATTTCCACCCAGTTTTCTGACAATAATTGCCATCATTCAATTTGAGACCAGCACAAAAAGGATATGTGAAATTTCATCATATTCTTGCATGTGTATAGAGATTCGGTATAGCTCCTAACAAAGGAAGGAGGGCCTTCTACCAGATGCTATTTGGTTCAAACCTTGTCAAGTGTATTTCTGATTAATCTGTTTAAAGTAAGCCCTCCCCCCCCCCTATTTCTAGCAAAAGGTGCTATTCTATTATATATTTTAGTATTTGTGTTCATAAATCATATTTAAATAACACACTTTAAGTTTATGAAACTCCACAAACATTTTTTTTTCAATAAAAAAAATAAAAATAAAAATATGCTTCAAAGCGAAGTGAGTTCCCCATCGTGATGCACAGTGATTTCAGTTGTCGAAGTTGCGTCATGTTTCCCCTACCTGGGAAGCAAGTTATCTTCACTGACCCATACATATGTGATAGATTTAAACGTCTAGTTAAAAAAAAGAAGTAACACCAGGCCTTAGCTACAAAGGGAGGAAACCTTTCCATGAAAAATTAACTGCAACAGTCTGAGTTGTCTAGCTTGTGATATGTTCTAACTATTTATATCATCTTGCCATCAGTGTGTCAAAAATACGATTTGCTTCTATTTCAGTCTTATATATATATCTTGAACATATTATAAGAACGAGTATTTTTTTTAATCTGTTAGGATTCCATTTTCCAATAGATGCCTTGCCTTAGGTCAAGGTCATTTTCTAATTGTATTTTAGTTTTAATAGTATCTCTGTATTACTGATGAAATTTAAACACAAGTAAGGGGGAAAAAAGTATTATATTTGTCTGAACTTTTTAAAAAACTTTTTAAATAAATCGTCCCTTACACGAATATTAGTATATATTTTTTTACATAAAATGGTACTAAACAATTGAAGTGTTTAGTGACAAATATAATTATGATAATTTCAAACAATAAGACATGTACTTATGGACATCCCAACTATTGATGCGAAGGGCGTTAGGTATATATATATAGAGATATATATATATATATATAAAGTTCCCCTTTCAAACCTTGTGGTCTATAAGGCAGATGATGTAAAGGTCATCTGTTTCTGTGACCTACGGTTAACGAGGGTGTCATGTGGCCAGCACAACGACCAAACTCCTTTACTTTTCCTCAGCTTATGTCAGGTACCCATTAGAGCTGGGTGAACTCAGGGGCGTCCGAAGATCCCGAAAGTAAAAATCCTAGTCTTCACCAGGATTCGAATCCCGGTTCGGAAGCCAAGAAATATATATACCAAAAGATATGTTATACATTGTATTTATTTATTTATTTATAAATATAACCGCAGCTTGAAAATCGGCGTGTAAACAAAGGGTATAATTTGCTGTGATTTAATTTAAATATGTAAAGCCTTTAAGAAGCGAGCGCGTGCTGTAAGTGGAATGACGTAAGCCTGGGTATAATCTCTATTAATTAAACTTAGTAGTAAAGGATCCATTGTTATATTTGTTGTTCTGAGTTAGACCATTGATACAACTATTACTTGTTAATTGAGATGTTTTTTGTTGTTTTTTTTTTTATTTTTTATTTATTTTGTGAGTGTCTTTCTGTGGACTGTAAGGCTTGTAGTGTCTAGACATTGACCAGCGTGACTGTACATAACGTAAAAACATCAGCTGGACTGCCCACGTCGACGGTATAACTCATCCCCTGAGGGCAGGAGGCATACATTTGGTTTTCTTCGACTTCTGAAAATTAACGACAATTTTTTGACGTCAGAGTCAATACAACAAACTGTGTTAGATCAAAGGATATTGATAAAGAACATTACAGAAAGAACATAAGAAGATTATATAAAGAACATAGCTTAAAGTACTTAGTAACAAAAATTTGCTTAGAGAACTTTATAAAAGAACATTAAATAAGAACATTAATAGGTGATTGTAAAATGTCTGACCTTTGCACCTGTGATTACAATAATATTTTTTTCCTTTTCCTTTACCTATCCCTTAGTGACGCCTTAGTCTGTTGAACCGTTGGGGCACCATGTAAGATTTTTCGACGGTCTTTCTCCATTCCTCTCTGTCTTTTGCCTTAGTTAGAATCTCTTTCAATGGCAGGCCCGTTCAATCTTTTATGTTGTCTTCCCATCGCTTTCTCTGTCTGCCTCTTTTTCTCTTCTTTTTCCTGGTACTTTTCTCTGAAGGAAGGTCTTTGCGAGCCCCGAAGACCTTGTAGTTTGACAATAGATTTTTAGTTTGCGTTTTTTTACTATTGCTAACAGGTCATCATTGGGTCATCATGCTGCAGTAACCCTGTCTCTAATTTCTTGGTTTGTGATGCGGTCTTTAAATGTGATACCTAGGATTCTTCTGTAGCATCTCAATTCCATTGCTGGGATCCTCCTCTCTAGCTCTGCATTCAGCGTCCAAGACTCACAAGCGTATACAAATGTGGTCACGTAATTAATGCAGTTCCCATTATATCTTCCCCCATCAACACGAGTTTGTTATTTTGTAAGACACACATTTTCTACATGGTGTCATGGTCAAACTTAAAAACTGTCTAGACAAAGTTTCTTTGTTGTTTTTTTGTATATAAATCTAATAATGTTTTCTTTTTATTTTGAGCAGCCAATCTTGAGTTGGTACGCAAAAGATCTATATCAAGAGTTTTTAAGATTTAAACAGCACGTGAGCTTTTGCTGCTGACACCATGTAGAATACAAGCGGTGTTGCACTGACGCGCTAGTGTGCAAAGGTACATGTTAATACCAATATGCTACACAATACTTGACAGACTGACTGGCTGTAGTAATTATGAAGTTGTTTATAGCATTATTTGTTTGTCTCTGGTTGTTTTAATTTACAAAGTTATATGTAACATGTTAAGAACAAGTAGACCTAATATCTATATAAAGGCTTGTGGTTGCTAGCTGCTGCTAGTTGCTTAACAACGAGTTGAGAGTTTCTCCATTGTTTTACTGTGTGGAGAGAGTAACTGCTTCAAAAAATTTGAAGACATTACTGTTAAAATTATCATGTAGTTGGCATATGACCTAAAAATGGTTTGAGGCAATAAACATTTCGCAATAAAAACACCCAGCTTAAGCTGTAAAGTAAGCAGGTCGAAACTGTGTTTGCGTAGTCATGTAGAAACACTGCACTCATGCTTAAATCTTCGGAATCAAAGACATTGTCATTATCATTAAGTTCGTTTTGAAAGGTTCAGGCATCATGTGATATGTTTGAACTTTAAAAAAAAATATATTCATATATTTACTTTAATTATTTTCTTTATTGATGAATTTCCACACTAATAAAAACTAGAGTCCAACAAAAATATATCTGCTTCTTTAGACATTGGCAGAAAAATAATGAGGGGAATAAAGAGAGAATAAAAGTACTAGCCTAGATTAATCCTCACTTTTCATTATGTCTTCAAAGCAAACAAACTTTAAATATGACTCTTCATTTGGTCCAGCAAAACAAAATGCCTTAGATCGTTGCTATGGAAACCCGTCCTAGACTTTAAAAAGAAAAGATACAGCATCCATTTTCTCTGAAACCAGAGAAATAAATTAAACGGAAAAGAGAAGGGCGATAATACCTGTTCAGAAAACTGCTCGTAAATTATCTTTCCCTTGTCTGATTGGCTGATCCGGAAATACAACACTTAAAAAGAACTATGGGATCGTTTACAATGTACTTGTGTGTCGTCTGGTCAAGATACTCGTTGATGGCCATTCCTCCCCCTCTTCCCGCCTTTGCTTATAATGTCCTGAACTTTAACAAACTAAAAAAGTTAGCAAGGTTCTTCCTGTCAGACCTTGCGATCCCTGGGGGCAGACGATGTATAGCTTTGATTAACGATGGTGCCATGTGGCCAGCACAAGGACCGACCGTCTTTTATTTTCTCATAATAGTGTCAGGTAGTGACTTTGATTCACAATCAAAGTCACTACCATCCAAGCATATGCCCCTACAGAGGATGCAGAAGATACCATCAAAGATAATTGCTATAACCAACTACAAACCACTCTTGATGAAACACCTACTCACGACCTAATTCTAATGATGGGAGACTTTAACGCCAAAATCAATCCCAACCGAACTGGCTTTGAATATGTAATGGGACCATATGGCTCTGCAGAAAACATCAGTGATAATGGCGAGCGCTTGATTTCTCTCTGTGCATCCAAGAGCCTTTCAATTGGAAACACATATTTTAAGCACAAACAAATACACAAAAAAAAACATGGCGATCACCAAATGGAGAAACCTTTAACGAGATAGATTACATTTGCATCTCCAAACGATGGAGGTCATCTCTGTTAGACGTGCGGACCCGCAGAGGAGCGGATATCGGCTCAGACCACTACCTTGTCAGTGGCAAATGTAAGCTCCGATTGAAACGCCAACCAAAACGAGCCACACAACCCCGCCCATTTAATGTAGAGAAGCTTAAGGACGGCAATACTGCAGCACAGTTCCAATTGAAACTAACGAACCGCTTTGGGGCTCTTGCAGATATATTGACCCTTGAAGAAGAGTGGGCCAACTTCAAAGATACCACTATTGGGTGCGCGGAAGAAGTTATCGGAAGGAGGCGAGGTTCATACAAGACAGAACATGGAAATTGATAGATGAGAGGAAAGAGGCCAAACGTAGACGAGATCAGAAAAATGAAACACAGGATCGCAGCCTAGCGGAAGAAGCCTATAGGGAAGCAGATCTGAAAGTAAAGAGAAGTTGTCGGCGAAATAAACGGGACTGGATTGAGCAGAAGGGACAAGAGGCACAAGCAGCTGCAAGCAGAAATGACATAAAAACCCTCCATCGTATTGTCCGAGATCTCACTGGAGCAAAGAGTGGACATGGGGCACCGATAAAAGACAAGCAAGGCAAAACTTTGTTAACGAAAGAAGAACAGAATGCAAGATGGTTAGAGCACTTTAAAGAGACCCTTAAGCAACTGTCGCCAGATCTAACTAACATATTCAAGGACCCCTCTCCAGACAATGATCTCAAGGTCAAGACAGACCCAATAACTGCTGAGGAGATCACCATGGCCATTGCAGTGTTAAAGAATAACAAAGCACCAGTGCTAGACATGATATCAGCAGAAATGCTAAAATATGGGGGACAGTGCATTGTTAACAGAATGACTGATCTCTTAAATCTCTGTTGGCGAACTTCAAAAGTCCCAGAGGACTGGCAAAAGGGAGTGATTGTAAAGCTTCCAAAAAAGGGCAACTTGGCAGACTGCAACAACTGGAGGGGCATTACTCTCCTCTCTGTCCCGGGCAAAGTTTTCAGCACTGTTTTGTTGAGACGGCTTCAACAGTCTGTAGATGAAAGGCTCAGAGAAGAACAAGCAGGTTTCCGAAGAGGCAGATCATGTACAGAGCAGATTTTCGTTCTACGAAATATCATAGAACAAAGTCTTGAGTACCAACAACGACTAACTATCAGTTTCGTGGACTTCAAAAAAGCGTTTGATAGTGTCCACCGATAATCACTATGGGAAATAGTTAGAGAATACGGTATCCCAGAAAAATTCGTCCAGATCCTACGAAACCTTTACAGTCAATCTAGTTGCTGTATTAAAACAGAAGAGGGAACAACAGAGTTTTTTACAATCGACACAGGTGTGAGACAGGGGTGCATCTTATCTCCCTTCCTTTTCCTCCTAGCCATCGACTACATAATGAGGAGAGCAATGAACCAGACTGCCTTTGGTATTCCATGGCATGAACAGCTCCGATTGACGGACTTGGACTTTGCTGATGATGTTGCACTACTCGGGGCTACAAATAAATGCATTCAAGAAATGACGGAGAGCCTAGACAGAGAGGCACCCAAAATTGGCCTCCGCATAAACTTGGATAAGACTAAAATTATGCGAGTGGGATATAAGGCAAAGGGTGTCCCCGTCAGACTTGGCGAGTCAAAGCTTGAAGAGCTGGACAAGTTCACGTACCTTGGCAGCATCATAACAAATGATGGAGATGCTTACCATGATGTAGAGTGCCGAACAGGAATGGCAGGGAGCATTTTCCAAAGGCTGCAGCCTTTTTGGACTAGCCAAGCCATTGGACTCGAGACAAAAAATACACCTTCTCAACACAATCGTCATTCCAACTGCTACATATGCATGTGAAACGTGGAAGTCATCTGTCAAATTGAGAAAAGACTAAATGTGTCTCAACAGAGATGGCTGAGACAGATTTTGGAAGTCAGTTACACAGATCGGGTCTCAAACAAGGAAATCCTATGCCGAACTAGGAGTCGAACACTTGATGAGGTTGTGACTGAGCGTCGCATGAGGTTTGCGGGACATGTTCTACGTCAAAATGAATTACGCACACCAAGAGTTGCGATAACATGGAAGCCAAAACTAGGAAAGTGCAAACAGGGACGTCCTCGTATTACTTGGCGACACACCTTCATGGAGGACCTCAGAATAGTGGACACCAGGTGGGAGGAGGCTTCAGACATTGCCAGTGACAGATCTTTATGGAGACAGCTTGCCGCCCAATGCGCCGAACGGTGCGGGAGGACCTAAGTCTAAGTAAGTAAGTAAGTGTCAGGTACGTTTCAGAGCAGTGGTTCTCAAACTGGGGTCCGAGGGTCCTCAGAAAGATGAAAATCGTAATCAATTAAAAGAACTTCTTTGCTAAAATTCACTTTATCCGCTCGGATAATTTGAATAATATTAATTACCCCTCCCCTCACTGCCGGTTAATATGTTTAGCACGTGACGAGCTAAACCCTAAGATTTGAAAACATTCTTCGCTTAAAATACTCCCGACTGGCCATTGTGCTTAAGCTTAGGTCCCTATCACGGATGAATCCTCATAGAGGGTTGCCAGAGCTAGCCAGAAAAACCAGTGACTTGGCAGAATTTAAGTCATTGGTTAATATGCATGACTAAATGCATGACGCGTAGGACGTATTCATCTTCTTTTTTGAAGTAACGTCTGTATTATATAAGATAAGAAGATAAGATAGAGCACCATAGAACACACACACACACACACACACACACACACACTTCATAACACACACACAGTCGTACATAAATGACTATGTGGATGAAGAATTTAAATATAATAAGGAATTAAATATTGTACAATAAACGCAAATGTATGGAATATATGATCGATAAAATAATAATGCATCTATACTATGTGTTCGATGATTAATTACTCATTAAGTGCTTAGGATCTCCATAAAATTCAAATACTCATCATCAAATGAGATACTCTTATCATAGTCAATAGTAAGCCCCTTTTTCTAATGTTAAAAACTTGACATAGGGCAGGGGCAATGACCCAAGGACATCAAATGAAAAATAAACAAATCAACAGTCCCTACACTAGCAACGACGCTCCAAGAACTAGAAATGACAGTGTCACTCGGGATTGACATGAAGTCGCTGACACGTATGAACTGACAATGAAGCACCAACACTGGCAATGACGATCAAGGACTGACACTGATACTTCTGAACGCCAACACTTGCACCCCTATACTTGGGTCATGGAGTACTACCAAAGAATACGTCCAAGCCAATAAAGCTAAATCTGTCCACTAGCTTAAAAGACGCAAAAAATTGTCCGGACCAAAAACACGGCTTATTGTAATAAGCTCAAAATGGCGACAAGCAGTCAAAAATAGCGTCCAGTGACGTCACAAGAAATTATGACGTGGTGCTAAGAAATATAAATGTCAATAATACAAGAAGAGGGCGGACAATTTGCAATTAAGCAAGCGGGCGCTCTCCTTTTTTGAGTTTACTTTTATAGATTTAAAAAAATCTGGAATGTGACCTGAACCACAGGCAAAGTATACACGTTATTTCTCCGACACCAATCTCGGATCAAACTGAAATTTCGCACATTCTGTTCTTATACATGCCAACACGAAAACCCAGCTAGTTAATTAACTATTTGTAAATAATTATTTTGTTTGGTATCTCGAACAAGGGAAATAAATTAACTCTTTCTCTCCGTAATTATTTTCCACATTCTGGTGGAATCAACGCTGGTATCGTCAGTTAGGAGAGAAAGAGTTAAATAATTACTAGATCGTTGGCCACTCGGAGAAACTCGTTTGACTTTAATCATTTTTTTTAAGTTTAAAAAAATAACGTAATTTGTGTAATTTGGCTGGAGATCTAGATCTAGTATTCTAGATCTAGGTCTAGATTCAACATTGGTTTTGAATGGGCTATCGCGTTCTTGTAAGGAATATCGCGTTCGGGAATTTCCGAATGTACGGCTTTATTAATTCAAGAGTTTAATGTATTAATGTTAGGACATTTTTGCACATCGTCTTCTAAGTCTTGATTTTAATGTCTTTCATTTAAATGTTATGAAGTGCTCAAGATCTGTACACTGGCTTGACCAGAATTTTTTCTCGGGGATAAGGGGCGAGAGGGCTAGGTAGAAAAATGTCCATTGTTGTTGTGTTTTTTTTTGTGTGGTTTTTTTTAAAATAAATTTTTTAGAGAAAAAAAAACAATCGCTGTTTTTAAAAATTGTGTTTAAATTTTTTTCTTGTTATTTCTTTGTTGTCTAATATATTTTTTTGTTCGACACCTTTAAAAGTTTAGCTATGATTTCTAAAACTAGAACGTAATTGTCAAAACTTAGTGCACGAATGTGGGGTGTAAATATCTTGGCCTACCTTGATAAAAGAATCAAAGGTTGTACACGAGCCAGAGGTGTAAATATTGATTTCATCTTTTTATTTTATTACGTTGCATTTTGGTAAGTTACCAGATGATCGGATCGAGATGTGTGCGTGTGTTTGGGTGTAAGTTTGTGTGTTTGTAACAATGGGATTGTGTGGGTAAGTTAGTTTCGGTACTTTTAGAGCTATGTCCAAACTCCACCTTGTTGCCAGAGAGACTTGTTTATTTTGAGAAATAGCAGATATCATTTTTCACGTAGTAAAGCCCTTTTCATTCTCATGTCGAAATAATGCAAATATTGAACCAACATTACAATATAAACTTTCTTAGCTATTTTTTTAAAATTAATATCGGTAGAGTGTCTATTTTTAGTAGCAAGAGATATTGTTACGTGGGCAGCATACAGAAACAAAATTTAATAAAATACTCTGAAAGACACAAAGATAAAGGCACATTCCTCGTCCCATATGCTAGGACAAATTTGTACAAATACTCCTTCTTCCCTAGTGCTATTAGAGCATGAAATGGGTTGCAGGAGCTAGCCAGGAAAACCAGTGACTTGGTAGAATTTAAGTCATTGATTAATATGCATGACTGAATGCATGACGCGTAGGACGTAATCATCTTCTTTTTTGAGTAACGACTGTATTATATAAGATAAGATAAGAATGTGGAATGGTGCGAATGCGTGTTGAAAGGAATCCGAAAATAGAGTATTGTAAACAAAGTTAGTATTGATATATTATTAATTGTAACTCAAGATTAAAGTCTTTATAATCTACTATAAATGAGTCTGTTGGTATATAATAAAGAGTCTCATCTGCTCGTAACAGTTATGTAACTTGTCTTATCGGAACTCATGTGACCTTGACACGTACAGTGACCTACATTACTTGGCATTATTGTTATATGAATATCTGAGAGGGTTAGGCTGATCTGTATGCCTGTATAGAGATACGAAAAGAAAACTCACTAAAGTAGCTTGTCTGTAATTAAGTAGTTTATATAAAAAGTAATGATAGTTATTTTGTTGTTATTTCATTGATTCGTTTTGATGTCCAACAAAAATCTCTAGCTTTTCACGATACTCAATTAGCGATGAAGAACAAAAAAGATGAAACCCAGAGCCGACAATAACCGAAGACAAAACAAAAATCAAATTGAATCCAAATATTAATTTTGAATGTTTTCAAAACACATTTTTCAACTAGGCTTCGTTATTGTGTTAAGTATTCTTATTTGAGATTCACAGAAGAGCTAAACTATCTGCACAGCATCATCATGTGTGGAGACAGAATAGACGTAGTTAGTGTCATTCCAGTTCAACTGACCACGAGATCATAGTGTGACCAGCACAACGATAAGATGGTGCACTCTTTCATTTATCCATCGCCTTTTTTTTTTCATCTAGACATTCGCCATGTAAAGATTACCTTTTAAAGTTATTCAATGGCATATATCCAAATCATTTAATTCCTTTGTCTGTAGCAATCATAACCTACCACAAGTAATTTTTAAAATATCTTTTAGAAACAAAAATTCAGAAACCTAAAAACTGTCTGGTGGCTCAATGTGAAAGAAACATATAAAAGAAACATCGCTCCAAAAGCGAAAGCTATATCTCCCAATTCAGATTATCACATACCTCATTTTCTACTTAATATATCTATACTTTGTCGTTTTAAAAATAAAGAATTGTACAGAAAAAAACAACAACATTGATTTATAAACATTCTCAAAACAAAAGTCTACAAAACTTGCTTGTACCTAAACACGTGTCTTGAGAGACATGCGCAGTGCGGACGGTGAGCGTTTTATAAGAAGAAAAATATCAATATCTTGTCTCGTCAAAATCAATCAATCAGTATCTCCATTTTTAATAATCATTTATTTAATGAGCGAGTTGAATGGAGAAAGACAGTCGACAGATCATGTGTGGTGCCCCGACGTACCACAGACGAAGCCTTCACTCAGATATAGGTAAAGATGAAGGTTACCGCTAACAAAAAGCGACGTGTTTCATCTAATCATTTTTGACGTTTTGATCATGTGACCAGGCTATTTATAGGTCACAATTTCCCCCACGATGTGTTCAGGAGAGGTCAATCATTCAGTAGCAGAAGATATGCCCTGTCTTCATTCATCCAATAGCATCGCGTGACGAACATCGTACCTGATGGCTGGGGGTTGAGACTGTCTGTCTGTAGTGGGGGGGGGGGGGATAATAAGGATAGAGGCTAAAGAGGAATATGCTGTGCATACGATCCTATGTAACGTAGACACATGAGTGGCACACTCTCGTGAACTAGAGACATTTTCAAAATATTTGTGTGATTACGTTTGAATGCTGCATCCATAATTAATATTCAGACTCGAAGATCCGCCTTATTATGTCTGAATAATTATTGTTTTTAAAAATGTTTTCTTAGATAGATATATATATAAATAGATAGATAGATATATAAATAGATAGATAGATAGATAGACAGACTAACAGAACGACCGACTGACTGACTGATTGATTGATTGATTCGCATACTATAGATTGATAGCATTTAATTTTGAATTCACGACTCATTCTCTACTGCGCCGTAAGTTCTCCAACCAAAAAAAAAAAATATAATTCAAGATAAAATGTTGTGTGTAATATGTTGTAGTTGTTGTTTTTTTAAGAAAGAGATGATTCTTCAAAAAATGTTGCACACAAAAAAAAATAACTGGGGAAGTTTTTAGAATCATTTTTTTTTATTTTACCGAGAATACTAACATCAGCATTGAAGAAAAAACGGAAGGACAATAGAGCTATTTATTTTAATGATTAGAAAAAAATATCAAAATTTGTGAGCTTGAAATTTTAACTATGTTTTCATTTCAGACTTGGCAATGTTGACATTTCTGTTTCGCTCAGAGAAGACTGGCATGCCAGAATAATGTCATATTGACATAAAGCGCATGTTAAAATCTCTTTTTTTTTTCTATTTTATCTCATTATGTTTCTCTTAATTAGGCCAACTTATTTTTTTTTGTAAAATTAGCTACTTCATTAAGTCGCTATTTTAACTATTGTAAAAATCGTAACTAAAACTGTATGGCCATATTAAAAGGTCTTCGGGGCTTGCAAAGACCTTCCTTCAGGGAACAGTACCAGGAAAATGAAGAGGCAGACAGATAGACGCTCCTGCTATTGAAAGACAGGGAGAAATGTTAAACAAGGCGAGAGGTTCCCTGAACATTTAAAAAAATTTGTACACGAAAATGAATGCAGTTTATGAAAATGGGGTTTAGCCAACATATTCATAGCTAATAAAAAAAAAAAAACAGTACTATAAAAAATGGGTTTACCCGATTTTCTAAAAGTTTTGTTCCTCAATAAAGATAACTTTATGAATTGTTCTATTTGTATGGTCCTCCGGTTGTGGGAGGGACATTGACCATTCACTGCGGTCTCCGTTGTGCTTTAGGAACGATCGTGTCAAAGTTTATCAAGATTGGTCAAACGGTTTTGATGTCCATTCGGGACTTACTCACACACATAATTGCATACATACATACATACATACATGTATGCATACATACATATGCCTTGCTCTGATAGGAAGAATTGTTGCTTCGGCACCATTAGCCTGAGGCTGTACGTATCACACCAAACGTCACCTGTTTGTAATTTGACCCTGACATTGTCTGGGTAAAAATCAGATCAAATGTTTTAATATGCCCAGTGTGAACTATAGAGATGGATGTTTTTGTTTCTTTTACAAACCTTATATCAATTCACTCTGTCTGTCTGTCTGGTAAAAAGTGTGTACACATTATTTCTCCCACACACAATCTCGGTTCTAGCTGAAATTTGACACAATTATCTCTTTTACCTGACAACATTAGAATCAATACACAAAAAAAAGTAAACAATTAGCTAACTAAATATTGGTAATTAATTTTTATGTTTGGTATCTTGAACAAGGGGAATAAATCGTACTTGACATATGTTGTGGTATAAGCTTTTAGAATACATTTTTTCATTTTACCGAGAATACTAACATCAGCATTCAGCGTTCAAACCCGGGACCATCGAGACAGCCGAACTTCAGTCCCACGTGACCAGGAAGCCATCCATTTTTATTAAACATATTTCATATATACGTGTGTTTCTAAGCTTGCGTTCGTATCTTCGACTGAAAACTGACCTAGAAATGTGTGGAAATTAAACTCTGTCTTGATCTGAATATGACTCTAGCGCTTTGTCGCCTGAACTATCAGACCACATACACACACACACAAAAGCATTCGTTTGATTGGTTGTCTCATGAAACAAGTGTCAAAGTCAAAGTCACACAACTGGTAGATCATTATGTCACGTTATGTAACCATCTTGCCAGCGTCTTGATTGAACAGTGTGGACAGCAGAATGGAAGCTAGTAGTGTGGAAGCCTTAGCAATGTGTTTTGATGTAGCCTTGTTGGTGTGTGTGTGTGTCTGAGAATAGAAGTGTTTCATGTTTTCATGTAACTATGTGTGTGTGTGACATCTTTTCCGAAATCAAGGTACGACATCTGTTTTTTGTAAATCAACATTCAAATGTCAAATCTTTAATACGGGCTTTAGTTCTCCGATATTAAGCCACGGTGAGGACGCTGGCTATCACATTAAAGCACCCTGATACGATCTTATAAGCGTAAAATTATTTACAACTTCCTGTCAGTGTGACGTCACTCCAGTTGTAACAGACAAGCACAGAGACTTTTAAATGAGCGATCTAGTTTTAGTATACGCCGAGATTTATATCTCATTGGAGTCGCCGCATAGGTTTTCATCAAATGTGAATTAGATGCTGACTTACAGATAAACGTGCACACACTCAAACATGCACAACACACACACACACACTACTGAGGAACACTTTCTTTCAGGTCATCTGTATCTGTGGCCAACGCTTAACTAGGGTGTTATGTGGCCAGCACAACGACCAACCGCCTTTACATTTCCCCAACTAATGTCAGGTACCCATTAGAATTGGACTCAGAGGGGCCCAAGGTTCCCAAAAATAAAAATTTCTGTCTTTATCAGGATTCAAACCCGGGACCCCCGGTTCAGAATACAAGTGCTTTACCGCTCAACCACCGCACCTCCTGCTGAGGAATACTGTCGTACATAAACATAAGCACGTACAGACTGAGAAAGAAACGAAAATACCAAAAACTGAAGTCCTTCAAAGAGCGGGGCTGCAAAGTCCCAGCTGTGATCGGCAGGCCACATCTGCAGAATGAAAGACTCTATACGACTCCTTTATGGTCAATGAAAGAAAGAGAAGCGCCCACAGTGTTGACAAAGACAACGATTCAGGGACATCCTTATAGCTTCTCTGAAAGACTTCAGCATTGTCTGCCACCCCGGGGGACTGAAGCATCAATGCATCGCGCTAGAGGAACTGGCGCACAAAATGCAGAAGAGAACAGAGCTGGCAGAAGAGAAGGGTTAAAGAAAAATAGTAAGGCCAAGGACACTAGCTCCAGCTGGAATAACCTGCCCAGTGTGCAGCCAAAACATTCCGGGCTCACATAGGTCCCACCAGCCTAAAGAGGGGGAACAAAAGCCCTCAGCCACCTGGATAACAAAAGTGGTCATCGAAGCATGATAGATGGAAATATAAGAGATAATAGAGACAAGTGTGTGTGTGTGGGGGGGGGGGGGGCTTAACAAGACAAACGCACATGTACAGTTATATTCCTTCACACATCTATAAACACTTTTTCAAAACTTGAGAACCTTGAACTAGTTAATACTTCGTTAAATCTCCAAACTCACTGATTATCTTATAATTAGCAGACGTTACTTCAAAGGAAAAGATAATTACGTCCTACCGTATCAAGTCTTGACCAGTTGTTGTGGAAGGTCCGAACACAAGATTCCTTATCCTGCCGGAGATGTACTATGAATAAGATATGTGATTTTTATCTGTTTTTCTGAGTAGTATATTAGGTTTTGTTAATTTGTTTGTTTTTATTTGTAAATTATGGTTCAGTGTTTCAGTGTATTAATTCTAATTTACTTGTAAGTCTTCTATTCTGAAGGCTTTCTAAATTTAGTGATTTTACTAAAGGTTTTACTCTAGTCAAGTGTGAATATTCGTTTGTTACAAATGTCACGGCTCTATTTCGCGTCAGTTCTTGTTTCTTTCTTTGATTTCTTAATGATTTCGTCAAAATGGACATTTCATAGGTTTTTTTTTATTAGTTATTAATTATATTTCCAAGTACAAATCGTGTCAGCTTACATAGGTTTACATATAACATGTATATCATATCTAAATAGACACATGTAGAAAAAATATAATTAAATGATCAGGTGAATAGAAATCAGAAATAATATAGGGAAAGAGAGTGAGAGAAGGAGGGAGAAAGAGAGAGAGAGAGAAAAAGAGAGAGAAAGAAAGAGTGAGAAAGAAACACAGAGAACGAGAGAGAGAGAGAAAGAATGAGAGAGAAAGAGTGAGAGAGAAAGAAAGAGAGAGAAAGAAAGACAAAGAAAGAGAGAGAGAGAAAGAAAGAAAGAGAGAGCATGTGTTGGGTGATAAATAAGAAGCGACACAGAAACATGTCTATTATGCCATCTACCGCCTACACTGAGTGTTCAAACCCAACACCTAAGTCTTACACTAAATCATCAAGTACCATGCTGGTAACACAGGACGGACATGGGGGGAGTGGTGATGAAAGAGGGGAAACTGCAGGAGGCATGGAGGGATCCAAGAACCACGTGACCTGCTCACCACACACTCCAGCGAGCTACACTCTCACGAGCCGAGACTGAATTTCCCGCCTGCTCATGTGAAATCAAACAAGGTGGACATAACGCCAGCTATTTTTTGTTCCTTCTTGAGTTTGGTTATTTTGTTCAGTTCAAACAGAAACTAGCAGTGTTGGCGTCAGTCACTGGATACTGAATATCTACGTAGCGATTAACATCTACGAAGTTGTATGTGTGTGTGTGTGTGTGTATTCCATTTTTTATAATTAAAAAAAGAAATCTGTAATAACACGTGCGTGTTTCTCATTGCTGAAAGCTTCTAAAGGTGGATTGATTTTATTCCTGGAAGAAACCCAAATTGGTAAGGCTTAAAACTACTAGATCTAGGTCTAAAGCTTAGAATTGGAAAGATTTAGATTTCAGTGTTGGCAAACTACTGCCGCTGTTCGATTCCGGACTAACAAAAGATTCAATACATATATTCTAATCACGTTAATAGCGTTATATAAACATTCACATTTTTAAAGGCGCTCAAAGAATTTGGATTATATGGTGAATTAAGATTCTAATAAGATATTTCATATTGTTATTATAACAAACCTTTGGCTTCAATGGTAAATAGTTCTTATGAATTATGAGATATTCAGAGACGCTTAACTCGATGTAAACTCGTGTCGAGTAGATCTTATCTGTTCCTTGACTTTCGTCGTGGGATTATAATGTTAGACATTACGATCTATGGGGGAAAAGATGTTAAGGTCATCTGTTTCTGTGGCCAGCACAACGACCAACCGCCTTTACTTTTCCCAGCTAAAGTCAGATACCCATTAGAGTTGGGTAGACTCAGGAACGCCCTAAAAATCTCAATATTAAAAATCCCAGCCTTCACAGAGATTCGAACCCAGGACCTTAGAAGCCGAGTGCTTAACCACTAAGCCACCGTAGGGATACTGTTCCGTTCTTGTAACCAAACCCCTTCAGCAATTATACTTAGCAGAATGTATTTTACGTTGTTCATTATTTTCTTTGAATGGCCTTTCTTCTTCCGCAGTTCCTTGGAGGGGTCATTTGACAGTGGACCTTCTCGTATAATATGATCGAACCAGCTCAGCTTTCGTCTCCTCTCAATATTTCAATTAATTTTTTCGTTGTTTTGGCATCTGTCCGTTCAGGTTTTGTATTTCAATTAATAATACATTCTTCCGGAGAAACTCCTGTGAATTTTATTTTCATATTTGTATTCAAATGTCAAACTGATCTTTTAAACATTTTTTTGTGTTAAATATTGGCTGAGAACATCAGACTGTCTTGATTGCTGTGTTACATTGGTTCGAACCTGCTATCTACTTTTTAGCTAGTGTAGCCTGCTCAAACTTTTGAGACATTCACCCCTGTTAAGCTTTTTTTTTTTTCTTTGAATACCTTACGATTTTATTTGGCTATCGAAGTAATGACACTAAACTAGTGTCTGATGTGTCAGATCTGCTAACTTGTAGCATAAACGATGACTTAATTGCGTTAAGACTCTTGGGAGCAGGCACGTGGAAATGCCTCAAAAGTCCTAGCTTTTACCTTTATTAGGACAACACATCACTGTCGTCTTCTTCAGTTTTATATATCTTAATGCGCACTTTTTTAGCGGCCCCCGTAAGGGGAAAAAGCCGCTATTAGGTTTGTGCAAAATATCCGTCTGTCCGTCTGTCACACTCAGATCTCGAAAACTAGAAAAGATATGAAAAAATATTATTTCATCATTAAATCCGGCTTGAAAAGTTTAGATGCAACGGCTACTTTTGGTTTTCTAAAAGCAAACCGTTTAATTTATAAAATTAATTATGCAAGCGATTTTTTCATAAAAATACACCTATTTTAAAACAATTACGTAAAAGTAAGGGAGGCAATGTTACAATATGCTAACAAAAATAGATCGTGCGATGTATTTTCAGTATCACTAAGTCAAATATATTTATAAAATTTACAGGAAATGTTCACAACAAATATAAATAATACTTAAAGATGTTTTTTCTGTTTAACTAGCTGCTAAAATTAAAAGAAAACATTTCTGTTTGTTTATAAAGGCCAATAATGCACTTTGTATGTAAATATCATGCACATTTTTTTAAATGGACTTTTTAAGCAGCGACTTTTGTGATTATCTAGTGTTGTTGTTTTTTTATATAAATGTTATCTAAATTACATGTACATTATCCCAAATGTATATTTTAGATCTAGATCTAGTAGATATAGATATTGAGAGTGCACCGTGGCAGTTTACGTCTCGAGAGACGATCTTTTTCCTTTGCAACTTCTTGTGTGACCAAAGAGGCCAATCCTTGATACACAACTGCGATCGCTGGTTGGGCATATATAATCACCAGGCGCAGTTGCATTTTCACTTTCTTTCTGCTTCTGTTGTGTATGACATCTGCAATCTTTGACCCTTCCTTTATGCTCTCTCTCCATGAGGATCTGTTCAGTGCTACCTCTCTCCAGTTGCCAGTGTCGATTTTGAAGAGCTTCATTACGTTATACGGATGTATGCAAACGCTACATGAGAGTGCTAAATTAGTAGTTTAATTTAGGTAGATCTACATCCTCATTCTAGTTCCATTTAGGCCTAAATGAAAATGCTCAATACCAAAAGATTATCTAAAATCGCTCTTCTGACATATTGTACATATCCGGTAGTTGTCATTCGTAATGTGTAGGTATATTATCAATAGTAGGCTATTAGTTTGTAACCAGTTTGTCATTAGATTATGAGCAATGCCTGGTCGTGCGGTTAGCGCGCAGAACTGATTATCTCTACGGTCTCGTTTTCATACCCTGCTCGATGCCATCCTCAGTCGACCAGCGAATATGCGGATCCGACAGTGATCCGTCTCCCACGGGGGCCGCCTCTGAGTTTGTGTGGCAACACAAACTCTCTTTGTAATCTTGTTTTTTGTTCTTTTGAAATCTGATATTAGCAGCGTCAATGGGTTAAAACAATATTGGTTTTATGTTATGTCTTTGTTAGGTTTACATCTCAACAACTAAAATCGCTTTCTAAACTGACAACATCATCCAAGCGGTGAAAGGTAATGGGGAAAATATAAACAGGGAAATACCAGCTATTATGACTTCTGTGTCAGTGCCAGTTTTTAACAAGTGGAGGCCTTGTGCAGGATCCTTATGGAGGCTCATAACCTCTTAATGCTTCAATACAGATGTACTCAGTAATAATAATAAAATAAAATAAAAGCATTTCATATTTGTGAAGAAAGACTTTTAAAAAAAAAAATATTCTCCTAACCCTTTTTCTCAGAATTAAGTATGCATATTTTCTTAACCCTATTATATTTTAAAAATAATGAGACTCCTTTTAAGGTTATGGAAACTGCACGTTAGTTTCATTGTAATGTAAAACCGGCCCTGGCTGTGACATAGTTACAAATGAAAAGATTCTGTTCGAAGAAATGCAATAAACAAACTGGTGTAATAAATTTGTTAATTATGCGTTGTTTTTTTTAACAATAACGTTTAATACAGAAAAAAAAAGCACTTTCGTTTTAAAAGATGCAAAAATAAATATTGTTATGGGTTGTGTGCGTGGGTTTCAATGGTGAGGGTGGAAGATCTTTGCGAATGTGAATGACGCAAAATAAACTGTCAGCGGTCTTGGATAATTGAGACTACTCCATATTGCCAGACTGGAAAGACGAATTATTGTATTGAATTATATTTCCTTCAGAATACCATTTTATAGTATTACCAAAGTCTATTACACTGATTCCCATGTTATCTCTAGTAAGTGTCGTCTATGTTGCAAATATAAATGGTACATATTGTTGTTTACAAAGAAGTTATTCAAGTTATTGTAAGTTTTACAAGTTAAAATATAATACGTCTAGTTCTGTTGGTTGTCTACCGGCAGTGTGGTGCTAGAAGGCAACAAGTATTATATATAACAATTTAAACAATTTTAATAGTCACTTCACTTTCATTCTCTTTGTATATACTACTCTACCTACGCCCAAAATAACGCGGGAATATAATTGACTCGTAGAATCCGCCTATGAGTTTATAAATCGTAAACTCCTTTTAAAATTTTCATTATTATCAATATCTTTGCTTGAATCAAGAATCAAGATTATGTATTTATAAAAAGGTTAAAATTAGATGAAATAATGTCAGAAGTTTTAGTTGTGACGCTATCTCGAGCTCATTCTTCACCCGCCCTTATAAAAAGCATCAAATCTCAGAAACTGTATAAAAATTGGCCCAACACTTTTCAATAACGCTCCCCCCCCCCCCTCCAAAGGCCTTATATTGTGAGTTTGTTTTCCCTCCTAGACACTGCAATACAACAATATTGGGTAGCCGAAAATCAATGAGCAATTTTATGTATCTTGCATATCGAATTTTTCTTTTGAACGGAATGAGTGTCTACGCCGTCTGAAGATCGATGCTCATTAATGTGATCGAGATTCAATAAATCGATAAAAGAATTGTTATCAATTTTCCATCGTACTATGCGCCCGTTTTGTTCAGGGAGTGATCTGATTAAAAAGTGAACTTTTGAGATTGTTGCTTAACTTACGTAGGGACAACACAACGACTGTTGGAAGTAAGTGAGTGGCTGACACAAGCTACAAAAGGAAGTATCAAAGGGAGAAGATAGGGGCAAGGTCTTAGAATGCATTTACCGCACCAAAAAGTACGGACTGTGAACGCGACATTAAACGTGACGTAATTTTAGGGTAAGTTCTAGAAATGAATAACTTAATAGTTTGAATAGAGTCTTCCTAGGTTGTGTTAGGGTGAAGACTTGGACTGATCGTCTATTCCTTATTATAACTGTAAAGGGTTATAGCTCTCTAATGTTTTTCATTCACTGTTATGAATTGTGGTATGCTTGCTTACTCGTAAAAAGTAAGTAAAAAGTAAAGTTCCCTTTTCAGACCTTGTGGTCTATAGGGCAGATAATGTAAAGGTCATCTGTTTCTGTGGCCTACGATTAACAAGGGTTTCACGTGGCCAGCACAACAACCAACCGCCTTTACTTTTCCCTCACTAATGTCAGGTACCCATGTAGAGCTGGGTGGACTCAGAGGCGCCAGAGGATCCCGAAATTAAAATTCCCAGTCTTCACCAGGATTCGAACCCCGGTCCCCGGTTCGGAAGCCAAGCGCGTTACTTTTTTGCTTACTCGTAGCTCGCATAATTGACTCCAATGTGGTTCGCCCGTTTAGGTGTTCCAACAAACTCAAGTAATCACTGTAACAGTAATTTTTTTTTTTAATTCTTAATATTTTATCTCTTAAAACATAACCAAATGATTTACAGACTTCTAGTACAACACTCACTCGTCTTTCGAGTACAATCTGATGAAATGGGGTTTGCATCCTCAATGCGGCCCAAGGTCTGGGTGCTTTGCTTTTTACCAGTAGTTCTGTCTAGTACAGTATGAGTTCTGCTTTCTCTACCATAGAAAGACAATGACAATTGTTGAAGTTATAGTACACGTTTTTAGATAATTTTTGGGTGAAAAGACTGTTGGTTAAAATGGCTCAAGTTGTCTTTATTTACACCGACGTTGACTTTTCATATTGCATTTTTGTTAGACCGTTGTTTTGAGAGTGTGTGAGTTTCTTGAAACTCTATGATGTCATGGACATTTATAGAGAATGATCTAGTGTAGGTATTCTTTGTCCCTGCGGCGCAATGACAATGTGTTCGCTTAGGTTAGAGGAGTCGCATGTTAGCACAGAATAGCCACTACATCTTCTGTATTTTATGGGGTAAATGAGATTTGCATCTTGAACTTCAATTTTTGTTTTTAATTATGATTACACCGTCATGAAATGACTCTAGGTGTTTGTGCATAAAATTTGTATGAAGAAATTGGATTATCTAGTTGTTATTCGAGACGATATGTTATATGTTTGTCATGTCGCTGCAGCTTGTAATAAGCATCGTTTGTTATTGCATTTAGTGTTGAGCTGGTCCTCAACGGCCATATTCTATTCTCTATTTTTAGCAGCCCCCGAAAGGGGAAAAGACGCTATTAGTTTTGTGCGAAATGTCTGTCCGTCTGTCCCGTTTAGATCTCGTAAACTAGAAAAGATATTGAAAATCCGACATCACAATATTTTAGACCATTCAAAATTCTGATGCAACATATACTTTTTTTTCCCTGAAAGCGAAAAATCTAATTTTTAAAATCAGTTATGCAAGCAGTTTTTTAAAGAAAAAAAGCTAATTAGTATGCATTATAAGCTAAACCTAATTTAAAACGAATAGTAATCTTCTAAAATTCATTTTTGTTATATATTGTTTTATATCCAAACATGTTTAGTCACGAATAATAGGTTACGCCTTCTCAAAACAATTCAATCATTTATAGACCAGGAGAGGCTCGGTAAAGTGCTTAGCCTACGAACCGAGGGTCCAGAGTTCGAAGACTGGGATTTTCAACATCGGATCCTTGGGCGCCTCTGAGTCTACCCAGCTCTAATGGGTACCTGACATTAGTTGGGGAAAAGTGAAGGTGGTTTGTCGTTGTGCTGGCTACATGAGACCCTCGTTAACCGTAGGCCATAAAACAGATGAACTTTACATCATCTGCCCTATAGACCACATGGTCTGAAAGGGGAACTAGTCAGACCAGGTTCATATCTAACTTTGCATTCACTTGCACCTATCCTTTGATCTGCAGCACCATTGTGGCACTACACAAGATCTATCAACCTTCTTTCTCCATTCTTATCTCTCATTTGTCTTTGATATAATTTCATTTGGATGTTCTTTCTGAAAATATTGAAGCCTGCCTTGGTGGACCACTTCGTGGGCCGATTTTAAGTTTGTGTTCCCACACAAACTGTCTTTGTAACCTTGTTTTCATTTCTTTTAACTAAAAAGGAATTATTTTAAAATTGATTTAGTCTTTAGTCTTATATGTGAAGCATCATGGTATTTTAGGCCCTGCAGGACTGCATTATCGTCAGTATGGAAGACAGTCTGGCTATTTCTCGACACTCTGGCTATTTGGTGACACTCTGACTAGTTATCGACAATCTGGCTATTTAGCGTACATGGGTGATTTAATACCGTGGCAGCTGCTAGCTCTAGTGCTCCTCTGTCCGAGAGATCTCCAGTTGCAATTAACTTTTCTAGTCTTCCACCTATGGGCCATCCGATGAGTATGCCAGCTCCTCCGTTTATGTTGGAATTTTGAGCAGCCCCTCAAGAGATGTCCCCCCACCTTCCACCACAAAGAAAGAGCTACGTGTTCACAAGGTTCAGAACCCTTGGTTCACTAGATCGTCTTATTGAGTCTAAACCAGGGGTTCTCAACCTGTGGATCGCGACCCCTTTGGGGTCGATTGACATTTTGCCAGGGGTCGCCAAAGACCATCGAAAAAGTGTATTATTTTTGTCTATTCCTCTATTGTTGTGTGTGTGTGGGGGGTCGCGGCAGAGTGGTGGATTGTTAAAAGGGGTCGCCGAGCTTAAAAGGTTGAGAACCGCTGGTCTAAACCATCATGAACTGTGTACCATGTAGACAGCAGTGATTGTTTTGATTTGATTGGTTGTTGGTATGCTAGGAATTGTGTTGTCGTTATTTCATTGAACTTTAACCCACAGAAATTAAACTTGCTGGCTGTCTAGAGCGTTTATTGATCACATTTGTTAGTCAACAAATTGGCGGCTAAATTGAAAAGAAAAAACGAAGTCTGGAGGAGTATAAACTATAATTTGGTTCCTCCAGCAGACGGACAGTGATAGATCATCGTCTAGTTTGCTTCTCTTTATTAAAACGCTCTGTCTCGTTGCCGCCATATTGGTTTGTGTACATCTCATAAGCAGACGTCAAGTGAATACAAGTATCGATTCCTGGAGGATATAACCAGGACACGATTTTCAAATATTTTTCTCAGCTGTACCTTGGCTTAGACTGATTGGTGACCCAGTGGAAGAGCATTAAGCGTCCTGACGATGGGTCTTCAATGTTGGATTTTATTGTGTCTCTGGTCAGTTGGGAACTGATGAGTACCTGACTTCACTTTGTAGTGGAGTGGAATCTAACAATCTTGGAACTCTTGGCCTTTGAAAGTTTGCGTCCATCTGCCTGTTTGAACACACTTCTGTCTGGAAATTTAAAAATGAAAAAAAAAAAGAGAGAGATAAATCTTGAAGTAATGAGAGAGATTGCAGTAATCGTGCAATGGTTTTTCTTATATAAGCTTTGCTTTCATAAAAGTTTTTTTTATTTTTTTATTTTTTACTTTTTGTAATGTACAATGCTGTTTGGTATGGAATGAGTTATCATTTTAGCGAAATCGGAATTTTACCAAGTCATTAGTTATGTTTTCTTTGTTGCCTCAGTTACTTCCTCCTGATTAGATCAAAGTAGGGCGTCCCTGGAATGGAATAAGGTTAGATAATTCTTGGCTTGTATTCTTCGCCATGAGTTATCTACTCTTGACCATTTTTTTTTTCAGAGAGAGGTGAGTCTGTGGTTTCAGGTGGAAGAGGGAGATAACTGGATGAGATTAGAGGGGAGGATGTTAAACGAGGGAGGCGGGGTGAGGAGTAAACTGTGTCGGAGGGGGAGTAATAAATAAAAATGACAATGAAAATATTTCAAAGTCTTAATTTCTTAAGACAGAGAGAACAGAACGATACAGACACAGGTCCTGGGGATTCTCATCTCTTAACCTACAAACTAGTTTTCATTTTCAAAGACCATCTCCACACACGCGCACATTATTTCTCTCACATTACTCTTCCTCACAGCCTCGCAGTCAACCACACACACACAAACACACACACATCATTTCGCTCAATTTCCTCCCCATATAGTTCGCAGTCAACCACATACACACACACATTATTTCACTCAATTCCCTCCCCATATATACTCGCAGTCAACCATACACACACACACACACATTATTTCGCTTACATTCCCTCCCCACTCAGCCTCTGAGCCAACAACACACTTCTTGAACATAGAGCAACCTCCAACTGATGCATAGTCTGCGGTTTGATCAGTCACAGTAATAGTCCCAAATTCAAACCCTGCCCTCTGCCATAATCTGCTGTCCTTATCGTAGGTCGGGAAAGGATGCAATCTTATCTTATAATTTACAGACGTTTCTTCAAAAGATAATTACGTCCTGCACGTATACCTGTTACAATCTAGTCGTTCATGTTAGAGACGTACTCTGCTGTTTTCCTGGCTGATTCAGGCAACCCTTTCCATTCTCTAGGGAAGAAGGGGCACTTGTGCAAATTTTTTTCTAGAATATGAAATTTAAAAAAAAATGCTTATAATGAATTATAATGACTCTTACTTCGCGGATTGTTTTTTATAAAAAGTTTAATACAATTCTAGTGACAATGTTTTCTGAAATGGGTACGACTACATGAACACTGCTGAGTTTCTCGTGTCACTGATGGTGATGTCCCCTGGTAATCAGATTACATGTGATCTTACACAAGTCACGCAACCTGAGGACAGCTGCACTCTTCTCTTGAGAAAATAACCCAATTCTAGGTGTTATTATTTAGGAAAAAAAAGACTCAATATACGTTTGTTTGTTTGTAAAATGTTTGACATGTTTCGGATGTTCCTCCAGAGTTGAAGATAATTTACTTTTTAGTCCAAACCTCCCGCAGGACGATGGGGGATAGGAGCGGGCAGGATTTGAACCCTGGACCATAGATAAATCTAAACGACACCCCAGCGCGCAAACCGCACTACCAGGCAGCCATCCAATAATTACGAATATATATTTAAATACTCAAAATGCAAGGTCCAAGATGCCAATTATTTTCGTATTTAAATTATTCTTACTTAATTCAAACACCATTCATTAATCAAAAACTTCTACAAAAGCATCTTTTTCATAATGTATTTTTGATTACACAAGATGTGATAGAAATACCCAAATCTAGTGAAAATACCAAGCTCAAATGGGCAGTGCTCTGCTTTACAAAGCTTGATAAAGTGCTGGCTGTGTCACGTGATGGGGGGCCAATACTACTTCAACATGACATCCCAGGTGGATTTCCTGGCCTCGACCTTTTTTTTTGTGTTTGTTTCTAGGGGGTGATTGTAAGGTGCGTAGTTTGAGTCATTGTAGACTATCCCACATTGGTTCAGAAATCTTAGTTTCTAATAGTTTGGTATGACTTTAAAAGTTCTCAGTAGTGGTGAAGCACTCCCGTGGACTCGAGTTCAACAACTAGTATTTTTTTTCCCACAAAGCTTATCTTCAATCACTCCGTCCGTCTGTCTGTCTGGTGCAAAGTTTGTACACGTTTTTTTTCTCCCACTTCCGATTCTCGGATTAAGTGATTATTATTTTTTTTTATATAGAAAAGAGGAGTTACACTTTGCAGTACTTAGAGTTTGGCATTGATTTTGCGGTTCTTATCATTATAAAGTCTCGTTTTTTTTTTTTTTTACATATATTTTTTTCGTTCGGCTTGCTTTACTTTCTCTGCTGCGACTACTGCTAATTCGCTGTCCAGTGTCCACTACCTTTTCTCTCCACAAGCTGTGGTCAAGAGCAGTTGATAGTTTTGTGTATTTTGTGAGGCCGCAAAACGCTGATCATCAAGTATCATTGTAGAAGAGATTTAATGTCTTTAGTATTTACAAATTTGTTTATAAAATCAATGAAATCTTTGACCCGTGAAATTTTACAACAACATTCAATTTCAATTTTGGGTCCTTGACATTGCTTAGAATGTCGTGAAAATCAGGAGCCAGCGAATCATGAAGAATCCGAATGAGGCTTCACTCCAGAACGTTGTACGTGTATAGAAACTGAAATTTTGCTGACAGTTGGTTCATTTTATAACTAAACAGTGAAGCCATCGTGCAGGTACTAGACCTGACTAGGAGACAGCCTAGATTGAAATGAAACCTATTACAATATTTTGTCTTTATTTTAAGCATGCAATACTTAAACAAAGAGAAAGTTTTCCCTTTTTTTTTAATTCCTCCCCATCCCTTCCAAAAAAAAAGTGGACGAACTTGTTTAGTAATAGAAAATTCATATGAAAGCGAGGTGATGTTTTGATATTGATATTTTAGTCAGCGCACACATTTTGCTGTCCAGTTCGTTTGTCTGTAGAGTCACTTGACCTGTATGGGAGCTTAAAGGCACTACGCCTAACAGCAGAGTTTCTCGCCAAGGCTCTACGGGAGGACTGATCCTTCCAGCCTTGTTATCAATTGGAGTTCTTCTCAGGTGCTGACTAGTTCCTAGCATTTTTTTCCCCTCCAGTCTACCTGTCTTGTCCAGTGTAAGGGTCAGTCAATTTCTTCTTTGATTCTTTCTTCCCCAGCATGTTGCTTGACTCGGCTGTTACTTTTTAGACTGCGCGCGACCAACAATTGACCGGACCTCGTAGAGACCATGCCCTGGTTAATTTATTGTGTTAAACACTAAGCAACTACTAGTCCAGGAAGGGTATTTAGCTTGATTGTAAACAATTTATGTCTCTGATGTGTGTGTGTGTGTCCAACAGTGTGGCAAACTACTGACCTCGTTGGTTTGGCTGTCCAAGTAACAGTCGTGTTGCCCAGAAGTCGTTATTGCCATCTAACACCCAAATTACCACCATGTCACTTGCAATTCATTTTCTCGGACTAAACCTTTTTTTTTGGCTAGGGATACAACTGACAAGCTTCAGTCTTCTAGTTCTATTGACTAGCTAGAGGCAAATAATTCGATCTTTGGAAGCAGCTATTAATAGTAACTCTAAATGCGTGTGTACATCACAGTCAGGGTCGGATTTTAGGGAGGACATGCTTTTGTCCCGGGGACTCCACAAGAAAGTTGCATCCACAAAACATATATATATGTTATGTACTAGTTTAGAGAGTAGGTTAGTTTTGTTAGACAAATATATTGTGTATTGTTTTAGCGACGGTAAAAGTAGTGACGTAGTCAGACAGACGAATGACGTAGGCGAACAAGAAGAACCAACTGATCTAAAAAGAAATTCAATCATAGGGGCATTGAGCGTGCTATACGCACTCAAGATGCGCTGTTTCAAAGCACATTATATGTATGTTTAAATCTTAACTTCATTACATAGGTAAAATTAGATCTATTTATATAAGTAATGTGCATAAAATTGACTAAATCGGCAACACATCTGTATTAGATAGTCATTGCTGTTAATTGTAATTTCTGTTTGCTTGTTTTGGTTTTGTTTATTAACTCCACTGATTGCACGATACCTCTCCATTATCGCGGTCAGCAGCTGGCATAGATGTGAAAGCTGTTCAACACATGACTCGCTGTCTACATTAAATCATCTTACAAATAGTGATTCGAAGCGATGTTGCGAATCATTAACCCCATTAGTAATTAAACATGCTGAGGTTACTCCCTTAGAGCACGAGAAAGGAAGCGGGCAGTGAGTTTTAAGGTCGCCTTGTCCCCTTAAAAGGACAGACCATATGCCGCACACGAACCAGTTAGTTTTCATTATAATACGTGATTCAACAGAGTAAAAAAAAAAAAGATTATTTACAGTAATTCCAAACAGTTATTTCTCTGGGCAAAAGAAAACAATACTAACCTATAGAATATTTACTCGGGTGACCTCAATAGTTATTTATAGCGCTGTTTCTAAATGAAATGCTGATGTATTTGAGCCTCAGAATAAAAACATTCGATTGACATCTCATATATCAGATAAAAGTAATTCAAACTAATATAATACTTTATGAAATGGAGCTTATTTCTTTATAGCTCTACTAACAAGTAAATAATATAGTACACAAAAAATTAATATTATTTTTTTTTGGGGGGGGGGCTATTGAAAAATCACTGGAAAACAAATGACCAGCAAGGGAATCAAGCCCACGACATTCTCGTTATTATCACGACGTTCTAACTTAGCTCAATGACCATACACTTATGATTTGATCTGTCCTTTAGCTTTCGTCGCAGGGGTGTTGAAATCGCGAAACCAAATCCCTTTAGTTTTCCTGGGTAGCAGTTGTTCTTAGCAGGATATCAAAAGAGAGGCCGGTCCATTTTTTTATATTGTCCAGCCAGACTTTCTTTGGAGGACCTTCTCTTCCTGCTTCCTCTACTGTACCTTGAAGGAGGACATTTGATGAGCCGCGTCTTGCAATAGGACCAAACCAGCTTAGGACTTCGTCTCTTCATGGTATTAACTTTTACAATTACAAACTTAATAATAATAATAATAGTGATAGTAATAATAATTTAAGAAAAACTCAAATGAAAACAAAAAACAACGAGAATATGGGAACCTTGGCTTGGAGATTAAGCGTTTATGGAAGTCATCTAAAACAACAAAAAATACCCCATTGTTATATCAACCGAGAGGATAATAACTACTGACCTCAAAGATACCTTCAAGCCCTTAACAGCCCTAAGAAGATTCTCGTTGCCCGTCAGAGGGCGGTACCGCTGCAGACCTGCCACATCACCAGAAAATTCCTCAGCGGACATTGATAACGGGGCTACAATGAAATTTTGTTTCTCTTTAGCGAAACTCCACGTCCACTATTTTAACTTGAAGTAAATTATTCATTTTTTTTTAAACTTCTGCTCTGACCAACGTCCACCTTTCACTCCCTTTTGACTTTAAAAAAAGTCGTGGGCTAAAAGCATGTAGCAGCACCAAGGTCACAAGGCTATTCAGAGTAGACGGGGGAGGTATTATTTTATAAATAGATTAGCCTCGATTTGGAATCGAACCATGGACACCGAATCGGCTCCTAGCAGCGACCAGGCAGGTTCCACTATTATCCAGACCATCCATCTCTCTAAACTATAAAAAAAAAAAAAAAAAAGGAATTGGGGCTTTGAAGTCAGAAGCTGGTCTTACATCCGGTCACGTGTTTCTCCCCCTCCCAAAGCCTGACCACACCTCTCTCCATAATTGTATAATTAGGGTCAACATATGTTGGAGCCCGAGGCGTCTTCCAAAGACAAAGACTTTAATTGAAATTGCAACTATCATACTCTCTCTCTCTAACAATACAAGAAGAAGACATTAATACATAACATACAAATAGCTTCCAATAGGTACAAAGCAAACTTATGAAATCTATAAGGAAGTTTCAAAACCTTCAAACTTTATTTATAAACTAATACACATACACACATGCACACACTCAAAACAAAAACAAAATTTTCGAAAATAACGAGAGACCCTAAACAAAAAAAAAAGTCATGAAAATAAATCTTCTTCTCCCTGACACCAAGATACATGTAGTCGCTCAGGTCTCTGAAAACCATTGGAAGCAATATTTTCTTTCTTAATATATCTTCACGTCTTCTTAGCGAACGTTATTATTTATTTTATTTATTTCTCTTCATGATTTCCTAAACTCTGTACAGATTTTTAGTTTTGACACTTGACATTCCTAACATTTTTGTTTCGGCAACAAGTGCTGTAAACAGAAGTTCTGCGCCATTAAGGCGTTAAAATAGAAGCACTTAAGATTTGTGCTAAAGTCGCTTGATGAATGCCACTGGGGTTCGTGTTAACTAGGCAACGCTAGAACAGATTTGTTTTTATTTCTGTATGGATACTTGCCAAGTTCTCTTCAGAGCTTCAGCTACCAATTATGTTCTTTGTAAGCGCAATGTCAAACTGACTTCGTGTCCAGCACAAGATACTGGGAAGAAATAGAAAATCAAAAGCTGAAAGATGAAATACACAATGGAAGTCATAGACCCCTTGGAAGTCATAGACCCCTTGGAGGTCATAGACCCCTTGGAAGTCATAGACCCCTTGGAAGTCATAGACCCGTTGGAAGAAGTCATAGACCCCTTGGAAGAAGTCATAGACCCCTTGGAAGTCATAGACCCCTTAGAAGTCATAGACCCCCTTGGAGGTCATATACCCCTTGGAAGAAGTCATAGACCCCTTGGAAGAAGTCATAGACCCCTCGGAAGAAGTCATAGATCCCTCGGAAGAAGTCATAGACCCCTCGGAAGAAGTCATAGACCCCTTGGAAGAAGTCATAGACCCCTTGGAAGTCATACATCTTATTTGGTTCATGAATTCATTCTACTGTAGCGACCAACTGAACACACCAGCGACCAACGAGAAACATGACTAGGTTACGTCTAGGAACACTAATACGCGCTTCATCAATGCATTCTAATTAAAAACAAACTCAGCATTCAATAAGAATTTTTTTTTGTATGTTCATAGGTCACGTAGTTGGTTTACATTATTGGAAATAACAGCCGAGACATATTTATAAGCTGACGAAGTCCAATCAACTTGTCAACACTGGTCAAATTTTACTGGTCACTACGTTCAGTAACTAATTCAGTACACCTTTAAGCAAAACAGTTCACTGGTCAGTGACTAGCTAGTGCTTTTACACACACACAACCAAGACTAGAACAGAGGCAAAATTTATATATCAAACGAACACCTTTAGTAGAATCGCTAAATTTAGAGGCATTTCAGGATAGAAGACTCAAAAGAAAGTTGCAATACCGGTACCGTACAACAAAATAAAACATAACCATACTTTATAATTAAATTACATAACATAATAAATACCAAGAAAGACACAAAGATAAAGTAACATTTCTTATTCTATATTCTAGGATACATTAGAACAAGCCCTCCTTCTTCTTTATTTCTATTAGAGCATGGAATGGGTTGCCTGAATCAGTCGTGTAAACCATCGACGTAGTTAAATGTAAGTCACAAATGACTTTTACGACTAAATAGTTACTGGGATACGTGTATGGCGTAATTATTTTCTGTTTCGAGCTAACGTCTGTAATGTATAAGATAAGAAGGTAACAGCGTCTATTTCTATAAAGGTTGAAGACGTGACCTACTTAACGAGTATCAGAATAAATAATCTGAAGTTCGCTATCCCCCGAAACGTCTGATCATTCAATGAAACATTATCATTTTAAATATGTTGCAATATAATAAAAGACAGAATAGTAAATGAGACTCAAAATACAATTCTCTCTCCCTTAAAAGTATATTCACTAAAAGCCAGTATTCATTTAGTCACACGTTGCGCCATCTCGTCGAGTTTGGACGGTGAAATTCTGGGACAGGAGCTGTCTGTTTCAGGGTTCGTAAGGCTTGTAACCGTCACTATGTAATGGCCTGTTTCAACCGTGCCTTGTTGGTGTTTTTTTTTTAACCGTAACATCGAAAGGCGTGCTGTTTGCTTACACTGAACGATAAATTGATTGCTGATCAATTAACATATAATTACAATAATTCCTTAGTTTCTTGCTGGTTCTGAAGTCATCAACGGTATTACAAAATTAGAATGTTTACATGTATTCCCTTATATATATTATTTTCATTTTAGGATTAATTTCCTGAATAAACGCAGCAGAGTGGGCCGGTATTAGAAAGAGTGCTTTTAATTTCTATATAAATAAAGTATACTGTAGCTCTTGACAGACTTGACTTTCTTACGTAATAAATTATAGTTTATAAAATAAAATTTCATCTTTAAACGTAATATCGACTTCACTCAATTATTTGATGATAGATACTCTAAACTCCCAAAAATACAATTTACCGACTAGCTGTTGTCACTGTAATTCAAACAGACCTTTTGAGATAATTCTACATTATTCTGAGGTCTGGTTACCGCCCTTTGTTACTTAAAAAAGTTGCTAATGACTTTCAATGTTTACTAATGATCTTCTTTGCTCAACAGGCCACCTCCCAACGCTTGTCTTCAATGTATTGGTGATTAGCTGAATGTTATTTTTGTCTGTGTTTGTCGCGCCAAATGTAACGTCTTCCCTTCTTGACCCAATTACTTTTTTTTTTTAGACTCGTAAGGGGGGGAGAAAGAACATTCATAGAAAATGACGAGAGTCCAATGGTAACATTTTGCAATAGTAGGTGTAGTAGGTTTTCAGACCTTACTGTCTACTAGTAAATGAGACTCCCTGGTTTTAACTTTGTTATAGCCTGGATCTTAACTACGTGCAGGAAAATATATTAATAATTTAAGGACCCTTAGACTGCCATAATACCTTGTGTGACTAGGATGATGTCTGATTCTTCATTCAGAAATAAAGATTACTAAGCCTGGCCTAGCCCCAGACAATGCTTTTTATTCACCTTTTTTTTTTTATACGTGAGTATTTACTGGCATGTAAATTATTTTTTTTTTTTAAATTAATAATAACATCCCTTGGTATTTCAAAATAGTACTATATTTAGATATTGAAAATCTGTACACAAAGGAAAACAATTTTGCTTTTTTCCTTTGTGTCATTCACTTAGGTATCGAATAAATTGAGTGAAAAAATAAAGTCACATTGTGTTTATTTTAGGCTTTATGCTATGTTAATTACGAATGGATAATTTTTCTTTCTAATTGCACGCTTTAATAAGTTTAACGTCTGTTTAGTCCCCCCCCCCCCCCAACTCTCATTTTATCTTCAATCTCGTTAGGCCAATTACCCATTGCATGGCGCCCATGGCTAACTGAAGTGTGAAAATAGTTAATGCGTTTTAGTTATTCCATTATTACTAATCCAAGTTATCCATTTAATATTTCCAGCGCTGTTAGATGTTTTATTTATCGTTGTTTGTTAGCCCGTGAAGGCGACAAGATGGCGATTGTCTTAACGCTTCAAATAGACGATGTATTGCTGATTGGATTCTCAAAATAGATGAAATACGATGTATTGATGATTGGACTAAGTGGATTAAGGAGAGGTATCCCTAGAGAAAATCGAGTTTTAGGTCTAGGATATCGATTTTTAACTAATAACATAATTAAGTAGATCAATCATTTTTCTTTACATTACAATCATTTTTATTGCTTAAATCTGTGTCTAAAACATGTTTTTTAATTGTTTTTTGTTAGGGCTATGAGACAGAATCTTAATAAAATTTATACTTTAAACTCATTTTTCTCAAAATGTTAGTTTTTGCTTATGCCATTATGCCTTACTAGGAATTTCTCCTAAACTACTTGATAGATTTTGATGAAATTTGAAACACTTCTTAAGGACATCATTTACTTTACTCGTACAATATTTTTTTCAATATTTTATTTACTTTTTTTTTAAAGTAATTTTAATTAATATTTATCCTGTATTTTAGGTCTCAAATATACTAAAAATTCAAAAATTTGTAAAAATTTTTTTTTTTGGTACATTCATTTTATTTATCTACAGACAAAAACAAAATGCTGCATAAAATAAACATTTTTAAAATCATCTCTTTCTTAATTTATATCATAGAAAATTGTAAATTGCAGTTCTGGTGATTTCAACAAGTCTGTTCAGAATACAAATGTGTCACCATTTACATCTAAGGAGGATAAGTTGTTTTTTTTTTGCATTGCACAATGACAACATCACAAAACATAATGGAAAGAGACATGGCAATTACAATGGAGGGGAGAAGTGTGGATATTTCATAGGACAGAAACCATTCAGTAACAACTATCATAAAAACATTTATCCAAAGTTTTCAATACAGACATTACCCAACACACTTTCTTGGAATATCTGTAAAATAAATTGACTTAAAAAGCCATGCACCAAAATAGCCACCACCATGTGATAAGAAACTATTGGTAAACAAAAAAATCTTTCATAGCATAAAATAAAAGCATTAAAAATAGAAGTAAATGATTTTGTAGGTTCTTAAATAACCCTCTTCAGAGACGCTGTATTTTGTTGTGCACAACTTTGTCCTGTTCAAATCTTTAAGTGATCAAGTAACAGCTTATACCTTCAACAATGCACTGGTGACATAAAAATACATGATCACTTGACCACAAAAAAAATCATAATAAACACTAATGCATCATGAAGGACAATGCATTAAATGTTGTTAACTCACACAAAATATGATACAAACGCTATTGAAATATAGGTATAGATCTATTCACTAAATATAATGAAAATTGCTCTAATCTAACTAAAAAAAAAGGTAAAAAAAAAAACAACAACAAAAGTGAAAATAATTGGGAGCAAAATTAAATGGTTCACATGTATTAATGAGCAAATTATGAGTTGTTTTTTAAGCACTGCGCGGGTGAGACAGAAAGCTTAGATTTTGGGATGGAAACATTATGAGATCTGCATACATAGGTTTCATTTTGTCCATGTCTACCAAGTTGACAATCAAGAATGTTTCGGTTCCACTCAGTAGAGACATTTGGGACACTTCAGGTTAATATTTTTTTATTTTTATTAAAAAAAGGAAACCTCAGAATTTGCGCTATTCAAATTTACCTTTATCATCATAGGAATACTAGAATTTTTAATATAATGGCTCCATCGATTTAGAGGATTATTTTTTCTTATCTTTATATTCAATTTCATGTATTTCTGATCAATAGTTTTTACAAAATGGAGAGTTTTAATTTGTATACAATAAACAATATGGCCGCCGTTACCATGGCCACCATCATTAAAAAAAATTTTTAGCATTATTTATTTTAGAATATCATTATATATTACCTTAACAAATTCAAAGGCCTAGCTTTACAAATAACAAAAATAAGATTTTCAGGAATACCTCCCCTTAACTTTTATTATTAGGTTATTTTTATTTAGTAGCAGGTTAAATAGAATATAGAAAATGATGTATCGATAGCTTCAAATATTATAGTGTGTTTATTTTGTACAGAAATCCGATTGTTGATAGAATGTGTTTTATCTATATAATAGAATTAAAACAAGTTCTCTTCTTCATGACTAAGGTCAGTTGTACTGTGATACTGGACATTGATTTTACCCTTGCAGACAAGTAATTAGATGTTTGTAAGCAATATGCGGTCACCTGATAGCATGCTCTTGAGAACTGCCTGCGGGCGGAAGGGGGCGAATAAAATTTTAAATATGATAATGGCTTCTTACTCGGTGAGATTTACAGAGAAGTTGAGGTCGTTAACTCGCCTTTGTTTGTCAGTTACTTGCAACAAATTATTTGCAACAAGTGTGGTGGCTGTCGTTAAGTAACAGTGTGGTTCTTACAGTTATTTGCAGCAAGTGTGGTGTCTGTCATGAAGTAACAGTTTGGTTCTTACACATAAGAATTTGAAGTCAAAATATGTTGAGGTCTCGACAATCGTTATAGAAGGCCTCAACACTGGCCTGCAGCGTCGCAAATTGTGTACAATGGAGACCCAATAGCTCATTGCCATGTCATGTGTGGCAACGAGCTATTGGTCTTAACTGCCCTCAGGTTGCGACGTTGCAGGTCAGCGTTAAGGCTCACTGTGTCGTTTGGCTTCGGTTTCACAGAGGTGGCTTATGGATATATATATAACATTTCATGAGATTTTATACGATAACTCTAGTAACGGTCTCGTGGAGGCGGCGTTTTATAGTCTGAGACGAAAGAGTGTGCTGTTGTTATGGTGTGTGTGTGTGTATTGACTACTGTAATATTCGTACTATGATTTTGAAGCTATTTTTTTGAGGGGGTGGATTATGTTTTTCCATTTCCATTTTTAAGAAGCTTATGTTAACTCTCTCTGACTGGCCAAAAGTTAGTACAAGTTATTTCCCCGTCACCCAACCTCTGATCAAGCTGAAATTTTGCACGCTTATTTCTTTTACCTGACAACACAAGAATCAATTAAAATTAACCAATTAGTGAATTAAGAATTAACTATTGGTAAATAATTATTTTGTTTGGTATCTCAAACAAGGGAAAAGATGTGTACTTGACTGGAGTGGCGGTATAAGCCTTTCAAGATTGTCGTCTAAGACAAACATCAAATAAAAACAATAGATAGCTATTCATTTTTATATACTCTTTGCTAGTAGAGTGGTTACCGAGTTGGCTAGAGAAGCCTGAGAAGGCATACATGTTCCATTTCATGTCTTTATTTATTTTTTTTTTTTTAAAGAAGATATACATTTAAAAAGCGATCACCCAGATACCATGTTCTTTCTCCCCCACCTCTTTCCAAGTGGTCCAGACAAGTCATAGGATCATAGGGTATTGAGAAAGCTAAAAGCTTGATATTGCGCTAAATAAAATTGATAAAAAAATATTTCAAATATTACAGATTTGTTATTGTTAGTCTAGATATATTACAATTTTAATTACATGACTTATAGTAATTGATACACATAATATAACCTTTGCTTTTGTAACAAAAATTTTTTTTTGTATTTTCATCTTTATTCTTCTTAAATGTGTATATACCCAAGCCTACTGCCTCCATAACACCAAAAATTGATCTTGCATTTCATGTACACATTGTCAAATCATAATTAGTTATAACTAAATATTTCTCTAGCATCATGCTGGCATAATGACCAGGGGACATAATTAAACGTCGCCATTTTATTTTTATTTTTAAATTCTTTTTATTTGATACTTAAAATTTTGCCTGAAAAGCAGGAAAGACGTAGCTGTGTGTGTGTGTGGGGGGGGGGTATTATACGAAGAGGTCCAAAGAGGCCACAGTCTGAAAAGTTAATCACTACTGTTTCTCTCTCTCTCTCCCTCGTTCTCTCTCTCTCTCTTTCTCTCTCTCTCTCTCTCTCTCTCTCTGTCTTAGCTCTAAAGTTAATTACATTTTTGACCCTTAATGGAAATTTATTCTGCCTTTCTATTCTCGTTCTCTCTCTTCTCCTCCAAGTTGCATATTATGTAACTAAACAATAAGCTTCTCAACTGCTTTTGGGCAATACATTGTAACTCTACGAACCAAGACATTTAAAACTGACACCTGACTTTACCAATTCTCTGAAAGAAAAAAAAACAACGCTAGTGATGTAATGGCATTGACTGTAGATACACATCCCTAGGTCTGTCTTAAAGATCCCTTTTTCTTCTTTTTGTTCTTTCTTCTTTCTCTCTCTCTCTCTCTCTTCTGCCTTCTCTGTCTCTCTCCAATTCTCTCTCTCCTTCTTTCCCTCATTCTCTCTCTTTCTTTCTCTCTCCTTCTCTGTACCTCACTCTTCTTTCTCTTTTCTTCCTTTATTCACAATGTCTCTATTTATCTCTTTCTTTCTTTCTCTCTTTCTTTCTCTTTTCTTCTTGTCTCTCTCTCTATATATATTTTTCTCTCTCTCTCTCTTTGCATCTCTCTCTCTCTCTGTTCCATTATTCTACATACCCATCTCGTTTAATTATTAACTTAACTATCTGTACACTTTAGCAACTGGATTTATATCCAAACTTGCACTTTTAGTTTAGCCCTGTAGGAATAGATCACGTGATTAGAACATTCGTGGTTAACATTTAAGAAACTATTATGTATCAAGCTGCTACCATTTACTCATTGAACTACACTTTCTGGCTTTCACCGGGATTCAAACACCAAACTCCTAGTGTGACAGCTAAGATGACTAACTACTCGACCACCACACTACTTCGATATAACTTTGTTGAAAGTTGAAACCGAATCTAAGTTTTTCTTACATAAATATATCCACACTCACCGCATACTCACCGCATACTTCAAGACTTCCACTTACCATTTCTGTTTGTTAAGACAACATTCGGTCTGTTCCATTCTGCTAGATTTGTTAGTGGACTGTGGTCTCCCGCTCGGTGACCTCTTCACACGGACCAGCAAACAGTGTCCAGGAAACAAACAGAGAAAACCGATCCGGACAGATTTTTTTTTTCTTTGTTCACTTTATAAACCGAATCTCTCGTCGTATGAATGACAAATATAAAATATATCTTAGAGCATGACGGCTGCCTGATCTTATGGCATGCGCTCTGGTCTGTCCTTTGGAGGTCTGATGGTCTAGGGATCAATTCCCGCCCGCTGCCCCTCCCCCCTTTCGTTCTACGGGAATTTTGTGCTAGAATGTGTTTTCGTTTGAAATTATTTTTAAAAAATTATTAAAAATACTCTTTATCCTCTAGAACAAGGGTTCTCAACCTGGGGATCGCGACTTCTTTGGGGGTCTAATGACCATTTGCCAGGGGTCGCCTAAGACCATCGGAAATTTTAGTTTTTTCGTTAACTTTACATTAACATTTTTGTTTTATCCGCCTTTGTCTTGGCGTCTCCCGAAACGTCTCCCTCACGATGTAAAATAAAGGCCTCAGTGTCCAACTTACGTTAGTGTCGTAGATTTTAATCTTCTCTTTGGTATTCTGGCCTGTCACACACAAGACGGTCATTTATTTGGCCCCTTGCTGAAAAAGGTTGGCCACCACCGTTTTAGTTGATCTGGTTCTTGAATTCATGACACGCTTGATACAAACAGAAGTTTGTATATGTATTACATCGTTAGACAAGTCCTTTTAGAGGGGGCGCGATGGCTGAGTGGTAAACGTGTAGCTTCCAAACCTGGGACCTGGGATCTTGGTGAAGACTGACATTTTAATATCGGAACTTTAAAGGCGCCCCAGAGTCCAACCAACTCCTGACAGTAGTTGGGGAAAGTAAAGCGTTTGATCGTTTGCTGGTCACATGACACCCTCGTTAATCGTTAATTTTTAGAAACAGATGACCTCTACATTATCTGCTCTATAGATCGCAATGTCTTTAAGCGGTAATTTTTTTTAATGGCTCTATCAGAATAGATAGGTTTGATCATGCAGTACATCAGTGACCTAGTTTTATTAGAATATATTAGAATGGACATGCAATACATCGGTGACCCAGTTTTATCGGATTACGTAATCGCCTTAGAATCATAACTAGAAGCCATTATGGAAATAATTGAACATTTGGCCTTGAATAACTGCAAGCGGAAGTCTCAAGATATACTTAGTGGCAAACGGGAAGAAGTTTTGGATTTAGAACTTCAAGAAATATCGCAGAAGTGAATAATGTTCTCCTGCATATAGACGGGAAATGAGATTAGAAGATGATTACATAGTTTATAAACGAGTATGTGTCGTTTTAATCTAACCAGAAATCTGTCCAAAGGCAGAAACTTTGTGTTTCTTCATGGCATAACATATTAATAAACTATTTTTGAATATGTATTTCTGTAAGTCTATTTATGGTTTCCCGCTTTATCTCCTGTCACCCACAGGAAGTTTTATCATGACGAGATGGTCAGTGGCCACGTTCAATCTTGTCCTCTTTGACTGGTTGGATTCAGGTCTAGAAGTGCATTTTCTTGCAAAATTTCTCACGCCTGTTGGCCATTTTTATACACGAAATAAGCTTTTGTAAAATAAATATAAAAAATTGACACAAGTGTTTAGAAGAATATAAAGTGGCAGCCTCTCTGCAGTGTCCTGAACTGTCATGTAGTCTTATACTGAAAACAAAGAGAAGCGAATGACTCAGTTAAGGTCATTCTCATTCCTCTGACGACTCCGCCCACTGAAAACTTGCTGCCACTCTTAAGTGACCCACTCGGTTATTTTTATCCCAACTATACCTACTTTCACTGTCCAGCACTCCAGGCCTTGCAGCTCCTCCTTAACTCAAGCAAACTTGGGAAATAAAATATAAATCATTTCATCCCCGGTCATTTTATCCATCCTCAATTAAATATTGTTTTCTTAGTTATTAAGTAAATTGTGTTATTAAGGCTTTGATTTGTTAAAACTGCCAAATAAGACTAAGACTGCTTTATTAATCCTTATGGAAATTGGTTGTGATTACAAGGACTCTTTTCTCATATAAAGACAACACAACAGAAACATCCACATCAATCAAAACAGACACAACATTAAGAGTTCATTCAGCTTCTACACATAGGCATCTTGGTGCTTTTCATGTTTTCTGATCAACAAGTGGCGTTGATATAGTCTGACCGAATAAGGAACGAACGAGTTTTTGTACCGCTCTGTTCTTGTCTTGATTGACAGCAGTCGCCCACTTCGCGACGACTTGATGTAGTTATGATGGATAAATAAATAAACATATCGAACGTTTCTTATTGATATAAATGACTATTAATTGTTGTTGATTCTAAACATTATAGTAGGACCTATTTATGACTTTGCACATCCAGTTGTGACCTGCATATTTTGCCACATCCCACATCCCATGCAGACAAAGCCGTTGTCTGCCAAAGGTCCGTTTAAGTTTTATTTGCGTCTTACCAAAAGTATAAGAATATTATACACAAGATTAACTGAAAGACTAAAATGTTATAACTATGTAAAAATGGATTAAATCATTAATCAGAATGTCCATGATCATTGATGATTCAATTTTTGAAACAACTTAAAGAAAAAAAAAACCTATAATCCATATGTCCAGTACCAGTACACAGTATCTGTAAGACAGCAAACGTGGATTATTTTTACAAACATATTCACTTAAGTGTTAGGTCACTGTTACGCCTTCTTATATGATGAGACACTTTAGCGATACACCGACATGAAAACGACAAAATCATAGTTTGTAAATACTTCAATCTTTATTAACACTGAAAACACTTTCTTGTTCATATTCCTCCATTTTGGGTTTTTTCTCCCCCTTTTAACACGCATTCGCACCACAAAAAGTCACAATGTGGAATAAAATTGTGCTGGTCTGATTCTGTATGTACTGTGTCTAAAACACAATGACCTTATTCTTAGTCACGTGCCGTCTCCGAGAAAGTGTCCAGCTGTCAGACAGTTGACCACCGCCTTATAATCAGTCTGTAAGGCTCCTTGGTAGAAATCTTGATATAGTGGCGTCCATGGAAACAGTCTTTTTTTAACTGCTGATTTTTTTTCTTTGTGTCTCAATAATCAAGGAATCCTGCCGCATAGACAGACAATGTGTCTGTATATTGTTTTAACATTTCAAAATGACCGTAGAGATTGTGCAATAGAGTTTGTTCACTCATTGGTTAGAAGGAGTTACAGAAATTCACTGTGTGAGAAGAAAACGATTGTCTTTGTAAAATGATAGTTTGTGTGAGGAAATATTTGTGTGACTGAAAGTTGTTTTTTTTTGGGGGGGTGGGGGGGAAGGAATGAATTCTGTGATTGACCTTTTAAGGGTGTTGTTGACGGTCATTGACTTACAGCCCCGAGCTGCTGGTAGACAAGTACACCGCTCGAGCCGTATTATATTTTAAATTATAAAACTTGACATAACTTGAGTAACGTGTTTGTGAACATAAACTCTTATTACATACTAGACAAATTGAACCTCAGATGAAATGAAATAAACTGATATTTAAATAAATGAAGCTCACTTTAAAAACACGTCTTTACACTCTGGCTTCCTGGAGTCGTCTTGCGTACTTGACACAGCTTACGACATTGACTCTTATCTTGCATCATTCTACAAGACTAGCATAAAATTAATGTTTTCGCCCTACAACTAACAATAAATAGTTCCTTTTCACATCACCTAGAAAACACACACACATACATATATATATATATTATTTATATATATAACAGAGGGAATAATTGCATGCGCAAGAAATTGTTGATAAGAGGATCTACCCAGTTAGCATAGTCTTGCACTTCCATTGTTAAAGGGAAACTCCGAAGGTTTTTCAAATTTGAGTTAATGACATATTTAAATTCTAAGTAAAAAGTTGTAATAGTAAACATTTTACCATTTTCTATTTAAATGCTTAGAAACATTTTTATTTAATAAATAAGACAGTAAATTCTTAACATCTCAGAAAAAAACGGGGTTCTTTGATATTTTGTTTTTAGGTTAGGCATACGTCACTTCCCTCAACAATACTGAAAGGGAAACTAGATTTGACCAATCGTATCGCTTCATTCTTACAGTAGCTGTTAGGTTTAGTGACGGACTAGTCCAGAGCTATGGTACAGTTATGTATAGATAGATGGATTTAAAAGCATTAGGATAACCAACTCGAGAAAAAAAGTAACATTTTCATCTAAGCCCCTCCCTGTCCCAAGAAGTAAAAAGATCGCAGGTCTGACTGATTCGAACAAACTGGTAAGTGTAAGGCTAGTCGAGACTATGTGTAGTCAGTCATGACAGGACAACCAAGCAATAGTGTTTGTTGTGTGTTGAGTGGTCAGGCGAAAAGATACACACTTCCGTGGTTAGTTAAGCATGTAAATCTCCTTTAACACGCATTTTTTTCTTTGCTTACATGTAAGATCCTAGATCTAACTGCATAGACGATCTATTTCTTTTACGAGAATGTAAACGTTACTGTAATGGTTTTCCGTTATACAATAAGTCAATAGATTAAATTAATAGGCATGTGTGACGTCACATAGAAACCCGGTGAAAGTCTGACTGTTTTGGATGCGCAGGAAAATTACGTCAGAAAAATATCAATTACTAAGTTATTATTACAAATAAAAACAAAATAATAATATATTCATTATCTGTAGATCAAAACACATATCATATCAAAAATTGTCAAAACTATCGGAGTTTCCCTTTAAGAAACATACACACTTATGACCTAAAAATGTTCAAATGAGTTTGTTTGTGTGCATGTGTGTGTGTAAATGGAGGTGGATATGGTTTCAGTGGATTGAACTTAAACTGCATCTTCAGTGGTACTGTTTCCCTCCGCATCAATCACGGTTTTATTGACCTGCCTTTGAATTGTTCAAATTGCTTGCTGATACATTATGCAAAACTTTGTAGCCCAAACACGAAAGGTTTAAATTTTTTTTATAATGAATATTGTGGCACGTACTTAAACATCTACATTATAGTCGTAACAGATGTTATTATATTTACTCTAGCCAGTCTGGACAATTCTTGACCTTAAAGAACTTTTGTTTTTGTGATGCACTTTTTTTTCTTTTTAACCTCACGAGGGGAGATAACCTTTCATCCTGGACTCGATTAGCTTAGAAAATAAGCAACAGGTGTTAGATAACTCTGCAGTTCTGGTGCCTTGATTCCTGGCACGACTAAGACCCGCACTTAAGGAAGACTAAAAATAATTCAGGGTTAAAAGAACAATGCATGAGAAAATATTTTTACACTTGCAGATTAGTGCCCACTTGCTTTGTCAATACAGCTTATATCTTGATATTGCTTTATGGTCCCAAGTTACTTACTGTACTACAGTTCTTTGCTCTCTGGAGATAAATGCATATTGGTCAGTCTTTTCTGAGAACTAATCGATTCTGTTACGAAAAAAAAATGTAGGGTATTAGGCAATGTATATCGAAATAAAAACATTTTAATATGCTTGAGGCATACTGATACCTTAAATACATGTAATTTTTTAAAGATGTTTCTTCAATAATGTAGATTATTAAGGCACTAACCCAAACCTCATATAGACAGCAGGGAAATGCGAGCGAATTTGAACTCGGGACCATTGAGTCGACAGCCCGAATCGCATACCACATGACCAGGCGGACATCATTCTTTATTTCAGTCCTAAATTTTTCATTCTCTCCACTAGATACAAAGGCGTATTATGGATGGATGAGGGAGGGGTAGAATTTGAAAATTCCCCCGGGCCCCCACTTGAGGTGCCCCCACTTGAGGTGCCCCCAAATCAGTTTTTTTTACATCAAATACTAAATATTATGGAAAATGCTGGGGCCCCCAGAGAGTCCCCCCGGCCCCCAAATGATTGCGAACTCCTAGCTACGCCACTCACTAAATATATAGGCTGTTGAAGTCTAGTTAAGTCTGGTCTGGTACCGGTAGGTTCATGGGCGTAGCCAGATAGCATAATTAATAAACTATGTCCATTGTCTTTGTTCACAATACAATTTGAAAACACAGTGTCACGTTAACCGCCTGGAGCTGTCATCCAATCAGCCAATCACATCTCGTCGTATCGAGCATTTCATTAAAACATTTTTTTTCTTAATAAAAAAGCAACAAGGATGTGCATTGCTTAAAAATCAGACCTCCGTCACGTGACCCGAATGAACTCTGCGTGCTTTGACCTGCGCGACTAACCGGAAACAAAACTTGGTACTGCTGTTGACAGTTTCTCACTTCATTAAGTCTGGCTCAATTATCTCAGTGTCATAGTTTTGTCATTCTGTTACTCAGCGCGGGATTTCAATATTTTCTCGTGTGTTGATTTGTGGATGTGCGTTCCCCCTTCCTCCACGTGTACACATACACACATTGAAATCAAGCTACACATTTTAGCTGTTTGTCGAGAAAGTGAAATCTGAATTAATTTCTTCCGATCGTGTGTGTGTTCTGTCTGATTCCAAAAAAAAAAGGATTATCGTTGTTTGGACAAGTGGATTATCTGTTCAGACATGGCTGAAGGTGGATTACCAAATGATGTTTCCACTATGTACAAGCAGACGATGCCGGTCAAGGACGAGAGACCGTAAGTTTGTTACCAGTAAAAAAAAATTGTTACAATTTTGTTAACTAGTTACATCTCACATAATCCTATACACTGTCTCTGTGTAATGTCCATGATGTTAAATGTACATATTATTTTACTTTTCTTTGTTATTGTGTCTGTCATAAGTGTGTGTTATTGCTGTTTTTTTTTTCCATAGAAATCTTGTTATGCTTTATAAAGCTATAGGTCAAAGGGCGAGCCCACTTATGTCTTAAGAGTTCTCTTTCCTAATTGCATGCAAGTGTGTAACTTGGGTCAGTGTATAAATAACTATCCCCCTCCCCTATTTTTTTTGTATTACAGTAATCACAGACATGCACACGAATGATCACGTGACACATTGATTTAATTTTTAACTTTTTTTTTAATTACATGGCTATCATTTTAATTTATTAATGGGAAATCCCGATATTCGGAACTTAATTTCAAGGTTTTAACCATAGACCTGTAAATATATTAAAACTAGACTTTAAAACGGAAACAGAATCTTATCCGATCAGGATCAGATCACAGACCTATATATAGTGATACAAATACATGAAACTCTTTTTCAAGCTGTAAGGGAAGTCGCTCCGAATCTAGGAAAATTGATCTTTTCTGTTTTAGAAAAGTAATGATCTTTAGTTTTCAGAGTCTAGAAATAATGCATTACCATTTTGCGGATTTTAAAAAGAATGGGATATTATTAATATTAATCACAGAGCTATATAATTACGCAAATCTTTGAAATAAATCAAATTTGTTTCTAGTTTCCATTGTGATAGCACCTCAGAACCCCAGATTAAAATAATTCAAGTCTGTTGATTTTAATCACCTTATGATCTTGGATTGCATATTTAAATAGACTCATCACCTAGATCTCTCTAGATTATGTATCTCAAAATTGAAAAAAAAAATTATTATGAGACATGTGTACTCTTGTTTTCGATGCTCAGTTACTCGGACTACTAGATCTAAGCATTAAATTATATTTTACATAGGTTAGGGTTAAAAAAACAACTTTACTTACTTCTTACAATTATTTTACAAATCAATGACTTGTTTCAGCATTTTTGACGACATTTGTGAGTAGTGTCCAATTTTGACATAATATACATTGGTCTGTGGTTTTAGTAATAATTGGGTCATTATACTCTTTTCTAAACTTTGAGTTAATCTATTTTATGTATGTCATGTTTCCAGTATTTCTGCAGCAAATGTTCACTTTCCTTTCTTCTCTCTCTGTCCCCCTCTCCCCATTCTCTCAATCTCCTCTTTCTCCTTCCTTTTTTTTCTATTCCTGTCTCTCTCTGTCTCTGATTCTTTTCTTTTTATCACCGTATCTCTTTTCCTCTCACTTTCTTTCTCCCATTTCTCTTTCCCTCAACTCTATCAGTCTTTTTTTTTTCACTCTCTTTTTCTCTCTTAGCTCTTCTCTTTTTCTATTTAGCTCTTTTCTCATCCCCCCCTCTCTTCTGTATTTTTCTCCCTCTCTCCCTCTTTCTTATTGTTCTAAGATTATATTTAGTCTCTTTCTCCCTTTACCGTCTCATTCTGTACCCCCCACTCTCTTCATTTCTATCTCTCTCTCTCTCTCTCTTTGATTATACTCCTATTATATCTCCCTATTTCTCCTTCTCTCCCTCTTTGTTTCCCCATTCTATCTCTCATTCTCTTCTTCTTAATGCACCGCCTTTCTCCCACCTCTATAACAATACCTCACATTCTCTTCTTATCTCTCTGTTTCTTATTCCATCACCTTCCATCTCTTTCTTCCCTTTCCTCTACTCTCTCCCTCTTTCTATCCATTTTCTTCCTCTCCCAAGACTTAAGCAACCAGATCGTCTATCCCGATACATAAAAAAGGATTGTGGGATAAAACGATGTTTCAATATTTTATTTCCGGGTTAAAAAAAAAAAAAATTCAATTTCACAGTGGTGGATCTGAAGGCTATGTAGGCCAGTGATGTTTCTTCTCAGATGAATGGCGGTTTCGTGTGTGAATCGGAATGTTGGAGGGCGGAGAGAGCGTAAGAAGCAGTGAGGTTTTTTTTTTTAAGTGTCATTGAGACTAGGAGAAAACATTGGGAAAATAAAAAAATATAGTTCCGGATGACGTCATCAATAAATGTGCTGGGGAAAAAGAAAATCACTTCAGATCTTACAATGACGTCATCAATGTGTTTGTTAAACGTTATCAAAATACAAATTATTTGACCTAATTTGCTTAAAAAAATACACAGATACACACTCAAAGCCAGAGCATTTTTATAGTCATTTTTTCGAGCATCTCGGGATATGAGGCACCGGTAACAGGGATGTAGTCATTCGCCCTTACATCGGCTTAGATCTTTCCGAACAGAAGTTTTGTTCAGACAGGCAGAGTGAGGCAAGCTTCCATAGGTCTAGAGTTCCAAGGACCTTAAGACTCAACTCTTAGGGCAATTAGAAAGGGAAAAAAAAAAACCTCTTGTATTATATTGAAAGGTCAGAGGACACATTTAAAAAAAAATATTCATATCCGAAATCCGAAGAAATTTTTAAAAATTTTTATGTATATGGGACTCTAAACAATTTTTTGTTTGTTTAGTCTGACAAAGACATGCTAGTATTGTACTAGTAAAAGCAATTTGATTTTAGCGTGTACATGAGTCTAGTAATAAGACAACTGTAATCCCTTTTGTCGAATATGTAGTAAAACTGAAATTCCATTAGATTGGACCAATACAAAATTATGTTATCAAATCTTTTATATAGATACATGTACCAATATTTTTAACCCTCTTTATTATCTATTTATTACAATGTAATGTTATAGAAACCAAGCATTTAACATCAAAAAAGCACTCTTAGCATGTCCTACTGCCAATTTCTTTTAATGCATGGAATAGTATTTTTAACCATCTAAGAACATTTAATCTTCTTATCATACGATATTGGTATAAATATAACGCTTGTCTCTTGGTCTGAAACTTATTATAAATATTTCTTTAAAAAACTTCATCTTGTGATTATAAAAAGAACGCGTCACGGCTTGCATGTTATCCATGTTTGATCAGTGTTTAAAGATCGTATACACATCTACGCACCTAGTAAGCAGGTACTCCAGATGCAGACTTCCTCTGCACTCTATGGCACAACGACCGAACGCGTTGACCTCCATCACCCAGACAGTGGTTCATGATTCTGACATTCTGGGGAGAAACTTGTCAGAAGGAATCCATCAAAAAAAAAAAAAAAAAAATTTAAACTTTGATGAACGAAACTATTTAATTACGTTTTATTTTGTTTAAATCGGAAATACGAAATGAACGATTTTGTGTTGTTTTTTTTTCAAAATCGTGTTTTTTCATCATTAATAACGCAGGCACTTTTTATTTACAGTACAATCTTTACTTTCGCACAGACTTCTTTTTATAGCGACCACCGTAGTAGTCAATAAGGTATTTCCCTCTTGCAGTCCGTCTGTCTGCCTGTTCGTCTCTGTCTCGTTTAAATTTTAAAAACTGACTTCCGGCCCGTAGAATGGACTATGTGCAGCGACTAATCTTGATCGTCCAAAGCGAAACCTTTTTATATGTCCGAAAAAGTACAAAATGTCTCTTAACATTCATAAAACATTTAGAGCAGGGCCGCCTTAAGTAATTTTAGGCCCTAGGCAAAGTGAATTTGTAGGCCCAAAACGAAATACGATAAAACAAATTACACCATAAAATAAAATTCATTTAGCGTAATTTCCGATGCGTTTAATTGTTTACCTGTTTTGTAACAAAAATGTTTCGTGATAAAATGGCAGCAACGTCTCTAATCAACGACAAGTGCCAATGTATAATATCTTATTCGATAAATACAAGTGCCATCTCATTCGATAGATACAAGTACCAGACTGTCTAGGCATTCTAGCGTCACAGCACAAGCTTATACGTTGGCATATTCGAAAAGTCATAAGTCATTTCCTTTCGGAGACCAGCATTATGTGTTCAGTACAGAATGATGGAATAAGATGTGCCATGTTCAACATTATTTAGGATTTCTTTTTCAAACGCGATCACCGATGAGATAACTTACCTCATTTGCAATTCTCAAGTCCAATAAATGATCAGTAGTTTATGCGTTTTCTATAAGTCGTAAATAATGTTGTAGGCATGAAAAGTGCTTTCCTAGCGATTCAACCAATCAAAAGAAACCTGCCTGGTTGAGGGATTAATATATTAAGCATAGGCTACTAGACCTAGAGCTAGGCTAACAGACATAGAGCTAGGCTAACAGACATAGAGTTAAGCAAACAGACATAGGGTAACAGACATAGAGCTAAGCTAACAGACAGAGCTAAGCTAACAGACATATAGCTAGGATAACAGACATAGTGTAACAGACATAGAGCTAGGATAACAGACATAGAACTAGGCTAACAGACATAGAGCTAGGCTACTAAGCAAAGAGTTAAGCTACTAGACATAAAGATAGGCTAAGAGACATAGAGCTAGGCTACTAAGCAAAGAGTTAAGCTACTAGACAGAGCTATAGAGCTCTGCTTTGTTTGAGAATCGATTGTAAAATTTTGCAATTTTATTTCTCTACAATAATTTTTTTCAGTCCCACAAGCTTTTAAATGGCTTATAGGTTTATGCATAACATACTCATAATCATATTTAAAAGCGAAAGAGCAAGCTTTTGTAAGATCATAAGTAGCCGTTAAACATATACTTTTAAAAATGCTTGTTTTTTAATCATGAGAATGTACGGGACTGCATAGGAAGACAGCTGCCACGGTTTAAACCCTGGATAATCATGACGATAGTTTGAATTGCAAACCTCAAGATCAGGCCGCCATCCAATTAACACAATTTGTCTCATTGTGACCAATGAATTACAAATAATCAGCTTTTTGAGTTATGTAAGAAAATAAAAAATATATTTAAATTATGGTTATATTTGAATAATTGACAAAGTTTTTTATTTCTTTGTATAAAAAAACAAAAACAAAACAAGAACCCAGAACTACACTAGTAGAATTACCCAGATTAACTGTACGTACATTAACTGTCCCTGTATAGACTCCATACACATCGGCAACGGCTTTTTCAAAAGACACCATCACGCAAGCCCAGAGCCTGTGACCAATAAATCATGGCTAATCCAAGTTTTTTTTTCCTAGAACATCCGGCACAGCGAGAGACCATAAAAATAAGCAGGATTTATGGATAAATCTTGTTTATCTCTGCGATTTGTTCCGAATACTTGATGGCGATACTCTCCATGCGGTGCTTGTTTTTAAGATCTTTCCCGGGATTAATTGCGTTATTGTGCTGACATTTTTAGCCCTTTCACTCCAGTTAGTCAATAGTAATTGCTTGGGCGCTAAACACGTCACGTAATAGCTGGCCATGGGCTAGATCTAGATAGCTTGGCACAGTGATGCAGTGCTGATCGGTTTCATGATGCGAGACTTGAAATTATTCATAGTAATTGAAAGCTAGATATTGACTCAAACTTTTGGTATAGATCTACAAGTTTTGGAAAAACATGACATGTAGCAGACAGAAGAATGCTATAATTTTACACAATAAATCGCCACTTCTTGGTTCGCTTTTTGGTCTACGAAATTAAGAAAGTGATAGTAACTTGTTTTTTAACTTATATGGTTATGTTGTGCACATTTTTAGCACTGCTGCATCAATTGTCTGAGTTCCTCGGTTTATAGCACAAAATAATTTCAGTGGTGACAGGATATTCCACTTTCACTTTTATGACTTCAAAATTATTTAAAACCAAACTGGCAACTAACTAGCGGTAATAAAAGAGAGCTCTGTTTCTTTTAATTAGTTGGCAACTTTAAAGTTCAATTTAGTGACCCTGACATTGTTTAGTTTATCGTGAAAATCTCCGATAGATGGCAAGACATAGATCTAAATGCTACTTATATTTGCGCCCTAGCTAAAAACTCTGTTCAGAGATTTAAAAAAAACAGGGGGGGGGGGGGGGGGGGGAGCGACATACCTATGGGTCCTGTAGTGTGAGTGATGACCTCGAGCACAGCTTGCGTCCACTGTGTCTCCTGGTTCTCTACTAAGGAGACAAGGGAGGTAAGCCCCTACTCGGCAGTGTGTAGTTGACCATATTGCGTTATTAGTATTGGAATATGTTTCTTGTGCCTACGTCGTATTCATGTTAGCAATCAATGGCATCAATTTGGCCGACCTTTTTTTTTTCCTCTAGTCATTACTCTTTATTTTCCCCCTCACCTTCTCTCTCTCTCTCTCTCTCTCTCTTACTCTTTCTCTGTCTCTCTCTCTCTCTCTTTTTCTCTTTCCTCTCTCCTCTCTCTCTCTCCCTTTCTCGCTCTCAACTTTCATTTCATTTTTTGGTCTTTTTTTTTCCCCTTATCTCCCTTTTTTTTTTTTTTTGTTCTCTCTTTCTCTTTATCGCTTTTCTTTCTTTTTTGCTGTCGCACGATTTTTTTTTCCTCTTCTCTCTCACATTACAACCTTTTCTCTCTTTCCTCATTGTACTTTTTAAGTTGCTCTTCTCTCTTATTTCCTTCCATCTCACACTCTTGTCTTCTTATATTCTTCCTTTCTCTTTCTGTTTATTTTTTTCCTCATACTGTCTCTCTTTGTTTACTGTAATCATTAAGAATGGATTGTTTTTAAAATTATATGCATACGAGGTTTCAATCTCGCTAATATTAAGGCGTATCTTCGAGGCGAAGATTCGAGAGGAGTGCAGTATTACGCGTGGCTACACAGTCCCAGATGTGCACTACATTTTTCGCCACATCCAGTACAGACATAGCCGTTGTCCACTGGTGGTTTATTTAGGTTCTCTTTCCGCCGTTGTACTTCTGTCCTCGGCAATGGATTTTCTTTTTGTCTCAAATGTATAGCCCGCGGCATTATCTTATCTTATATAATACAGACGTTATTTCAAAAAAGAAGATGATTACGCCCTACGCGTCATGCATTCAGTCATGCATATTAACCAATGACTTAAATTCTGCCAAGTCACTGGTTTTCCTGGCTAGCTAAGGCAACCCATTCCATGCTCTAATAGCACCAGGGAAGAAGGAGTATTTGTACAAATGTGTCCTAACATATGGGACGAGGAATGTGCCTTTATCTTTGTCTTTCAGAGTATTTTATTAAATTTTGTTTTTGTAAGAAATGTCCAACTTCCTCGTTCTGAAGTATGTTGCTAATATTCTGGAGTGACTTATCCAGTTGTTCTTAAGTATTTGTCCTGGCGTTGCTGTTTGTGTGTCATTCTATTGTTTTTTTATGTTCAAGATGTTCATAAATTTGATAAATCTGTTTTTTTTTGTGTGAAAAAAAATAATTTAAAGTATCAATTGAAATGATAAAAATTGATATAAAGTGTTGTTTATAATCTGTAGTTTTCCATCAACATTTATTGTGGGGAAACGGTTTTAAAGTAGTAACGTTATCAAACTTGAGATGATTTCATGATTATATTTTGGTTGTTAGAGATTTGTGTCTATGACGGAAACATTGACAGTAGCTAGTTGTTGTTTTTTTTTTGTATTTGGTGTATCCGGTGTATAGAAATAAGTCGCTATAGAGAAAGCTATGTTGTTAAAATGATTTCCTTTTCGTTTGAAACCACTTTTTAAACGTTATCTTATCTTATATTATATATTACAGACGTGACTTAAAAAAAGAGATAATTACGTCCGACGTATTTCTTGCGACAATCTAGTCTTAAATGTTAATCAGTAGCTTAAAATCTGCTAAGTTATAGCTTTTCCTGGCTGCTTCAAGCAAATTATTCCACTCTGTAATGTCACTAGGGAAGAAGGAGCACTTGTATAGATTCGTTCTAGTGTATGGAATAAGAAATGTGCCTCTATCTTTGTGTCTTTCTGAGTATTTCATTAGGTTTTGTTTTTTGTATTTGTAAGTTATGGTCCAATGTTTGATGCATTATTGCTACTTTACTTGCTAGTCTTCTGTCCTGAAGTGTCTCTAAGTTTAGTGATTTTACTAAGGGTGCTACTCTAATTAAATAGGAATATTCGTTTGTTATAAATCTCACTGCTCGACTTTTATTTGTAATATTGAAGTTCAGTTCTTGTCATTTTTCCTGTGGCATATTACGTCTCGCGAGACGATCTTTTCCCTTTGCAACTTCTTGTGTGACTAAAGAGGTCAATCCTTGATACACAGCTGCGATCGCAGGTTGGGTATATGTGATCACTAGGCGCCGTTGTATTATCACCCTTCTTTCTGCTTCTGTTGTGTATGGTATCTGCAATCCGAGACCTTTCCTTTAAGCGCTCTCTCCATGTTTGGACTAGAATAAAATGTAATTGTTGCGTAAAATTTTTAAGTTTCGGTATCGCGTTTGTTTAAAGCTTGATGATTAAACTTGATGCTTGATGGTACTTTATGAAAAAATTTTGAAGTGTAATCATTAATGTCAAATAAATGTGAATTTCAACAAGGAACTACAAGACAAACTGTGATATTAATTTTGTTTTTGTCTTAAAAAGAAACAAACAGCAAATGATTGTACAAACGCTCCTTCTTCCCTAGTGCTATTAGAGCATAGAATGGGTTGCCTAAGCTACCCAGGAAAACCAGTGACTTGGCAGAATTTAAGTCATTGGTTAATATGCATTACTTAATGCATGACGCGTAGGACGTAATCCTCTTCTTTTTTTGAAGTAACGTCTGTATTATATAAGATAAGATAAGATAAGAATAATCTCGTTATCTCTTTGTCTCCGTTCTTGGTGGTCATCTCGCTAGTTGAACACCTAGTAAGTAACTGATCAAGTTGTTAAATCGTAAATAACATTTGTTTTAAAACCTGAGGGCTGCGGAATTGGAAATCGATTCAAAATCATTACCGTCTAGGGGAGAAAGAGGCGGGATACATCTAGTTTGAGCGAGAGAGAAACACAGAGATGCAACTGACTTCTTTGTGTTTCACTGACCTCATCAGCTGCAGGTAATAAGCGAGTTTGTTTTTCATTTGACAGTGCCGTCATTTCAAAGCTGTTCATATCTAAAGCTAAAGACCTCCCACAAGGTGTTATTATTAAACTATTACACACGTTACATGGACTTCTTTTTTTTTTTCCCCATGATTTATGAACGTAATTTCACGCATTCTGTTATTTTTAAAAGGATTTTCTTTTTGTTATCAGCACGCTCGTTCTCTTGAACTTTCACTAGACCCACATGAATATTCCCCGAAACAAAAAAGTTGTTTTTTTCGTTTCTTTTCCATGTTTTGTTTTTTTCGTTTCTTTTCCATGTTTTGTTTTTTTCGTTTCTTTTCCATGTTTTGTTTTTTTCGTTTCTTTTCCATGTTTTGGATGATACTTCAGAATTGAAAATGACTACGCCCCCAGTTAAAACCTCCCACAGAACGGCGTGTAATGGCTGCGAGCATGGGTTGAACCAGGGACCATTGGAGCGACAGTTCTCACGAATAGCCAGCTATTCAAAAGACAAGGTTTACTTACAGTAGATTGGTGCGTTTCTTCGATCTTCGATATATAATTTATTCTTGAAAGCGCTGAATGAGTTGTAGCAAAATAAATAAATTAATAAATAACTGTTTAACATTTAGAGCTCTTCAATAATTGTAATATATATATATATATATATATGTATATATATATATTGTGACTAGTAAAATGACAGTATAAACGCAACTTAAACTTATCGATATAAACATTGTGATTTTTTTGATTTTTTTTTTCAAAGTCAAATCGTCCACGGAAATATTGGAGTGCTCGCACTATTTAAAAGCAGCTAAAGATCGGGAAATCGATAGTAAGACCTTGACACTTAGATCTGCCTCAGAGAGTAGTAAACAAAGACTTGAACGACCCCCCCCCCCCCCCCCCACCTCTCCACCTGTTCCTTCAGAGTTGAAGATAGTTTACTTCCTAGTCCAAAACCTACCGCAGGACGACGGAGATGGGAGCGGGCAGGGTTTGGGTTTAAACCCGGGACCACATCGATAAATCCAAACGAGAGTCCAGCGCGCAAACCGCACGACCAGGCAGCTAAAAATGTGGTAGTACATTTGATTGAATGTTAGACGCATTCAAAGAAGCACACCTAATATAAGCTATCTCGAGATGACCGACGCATAAATTTTCGATTAAGAACAGGACACAACAGAACGAGGCAACATATGTTCCGGAAGCTAAAAGTTGGGATTAGCAAAAACTGCCCTTGTGGAGCATCACCGGAGAATGCCGACCATGTTTTTTAAAGCTGCACACTCTATCAAGACTTCCGAATAAGACTTTGGCCACAAAACCCTCCTATAGAAGAAAAACTATTCGGAGAACTGCCTGATCTTGAAATCACTGCGCGTTTCATATATAGGATTACTGATCTAAACCTTCTGACATATAAAATGAGAACGAAGAAGAAAGCTGGGTCACTATAAGCACCTACAATTTAGATAAGTAGGGAAACATTTCGTCATTTTGCCTAAAAACGCCCAGTATTCTATAGAATGCCTACCTATTATATAGCATGCCTGCATTTCGCACTTTGCCGGTAACATGTACACCATCAGCTATCCTGGACCCTTCCTTTACGCTTGCCCTCCATGTGGATCTATCCAGTGCTTCTATCTCCCAACAGCATATCAGAAAAGAAAGTCATAAAAACGCAAAGACATACAGTGAAAAAGTGACACTGAAAACTTCCTCAGTATTAGACGGAATATTCTAAGAATTAAAACGAATTTCAAGCTATCTATATATATTTACTTAAGACTTAATCCTCACTTCTGAAGCCATACTCAGACTGTCCTATCACATTATACTTTATTATTGCACATTACACTGCAACGTTGTATGTAACATTTGATGATGAAGCTGAAACATTCACAAACTTGTTTGAGTCTCTTCGTTTGTGTCTCGACTACAACAAATCTTTGGAGCAGGTGTTCTCAGTTTTTGGCTCTTCTAATCACATAGCTTCCAGCAATCTAGGAAAGAAATCGATATGTTTAACAAAAAAAAAAACTGTTTATACAGGATGTACATGAACACGTGATTACCTCCCTCTTTGTCCGTGTGTGGTTGTAGCGTAGGAATTCTCATTTTACGTGTTGCAATTAGCTGGAGAGTAAGACAGAGACAATGAGACAGATGGTGAGAAAGAGACTGCGAATCGCTGTGTTTGAATGTGTAATAATTAGTTTAATTTGCATATTTTTACATTTGTATCTGTTTAAATTAGCTACCCTAATAGCGTACTTGTTTAGTGGCTACAAAAAAAAAAAAGTAATGACATTGAAATAGATACAATGTTCAATCTAACAGTATCGATGTCATTTTCGATTGTAAAAATCGCTTGAGAAAGCGAAGATTACTTCCTGGCCTCCTGAAAGTCATGGCATTCAGAAGACGCGCATGCAAGGGGCGTTAGTGACACATTCTTACATGAACAAAGTATAGTTTTGTAAATAATACACAGTGTTCGTGATTACCGTGGCTTGGAAATCTTTGCTAATGAAAAACAATTTTGTAACTTTAATCTTGTTACAATTTTTTGTATTTTTCTGTATAGAGAGTACCTGAATATTGACGAAACAAAATCTATAGGAAATACACACACACCTTTTCCAAATAAGAGAACAGCAATAGGTACAACAAATATGATTTAATAAAATGATTCACTACAATTAATATATGTCTATCTATATATCTATCTGTCTGTCTGTCTTTATATATATATATATATATATATATATATATATATATATATATATATATATATATATATATATATATATATATATATATATATATATATTGTTGTAACCTTATTGGCGACGCAATAGGGTTAACTGTGTGTGATCAGCTGACGTATGTGACACAGGCCAGAATGACAGTTTAGTGTGCTATATCGAAGGGCAAGGGACAGTACTGGTATGAACGTTGCACGTGAATATAACCCGTATTATGGTCATCATAAGCCTGCGTGGACCAGAGACACAGAGTGTGTAAGGTAGAGCAGTTCAAGACAGGACAGCGAGTAGACCGGGACATGTTAGTCTGCCCTGAAGTCGGTCCTGGTGGAGTCCAGAAGTGAATGTACTAGTCCTGGAAGAGATAGAGACAGTAGAGTTTATTAGTTTAGTACGGCGATGTACAGTATAGCATTTTTAGTGTGGATGTATTGCCAATTGTGTCCTATTGGCTGTTTTAATTGACCATTATTAAAGCACCAGATTATTTAGAGCTCTTGTTGTTAAGTTCTTGATGTGTTGGTGTGGTGTGTGTTTAGCAGTGTTTACAGAAGGCTCCTCTCTCTCTCTCTCTTTCTCTCTCTCTCTCTCTCTCTCTCTTTCATTGTTTAAGACTCACCATTTTAGTCGTGCTGTATGCGCGATGGACTTTTGTTCTGACTTCTCGATGATCCTGGGTTTATACCCAGCCCGCTTCCACCCCCGTCGTCCTGCGGAAGGTTTGGACTAGGAAGTAAATTATCTTCAGCTCTCGAAGGAACAACCGAAATATGTTAAACCATGCCCTGTCTATAGATTTTCTTTGTGAAGCTTCCCTGACTTGCTATAGGTCTTCCCTCTCTGTGTTGGTCTCATTCAGTCGCAAAACAACTTTGGTCCATCTCTGTATTGGTCTCATTCAGTCGCAAAACGACTTTGGTCCATCTCTGTGTTGGTCTCATTCAGTCGCAAAACGACTTTGGTCCATCTCTGTGTTGGTCTCATTCAGTCGCAAAACGACTTTGGTCCATCTCTGTGTTGGTCTCATTCAGTCGCAAAACGACTTTGGTCCCTCTCTGTGTTTGTCTCATTCAGTCGCAAAACGACTTTGGTCCATCTCTGTGTTGGTCTCATTCAGTCGCAAAACGACTTTGGTCCCTCTCTGTGTTGGTCTCATTCAGTCGCAAAACGACTTTGGTCCCTCTCTGTGTTGGTCTCATTTAGTCGCAAAACGACTTTGGTCCCTCTCTATGTTGGTCTCATTCAGTCGTAGAACGACTTTGGTCCCTGTCTGTGTTGGTCTCATTCAGTCGCAAAACGACTTTGGTCCCTGTTTGTGTTGGTCTCATTCAGTCGTAGAACGACTTTGGTCCCTCTCTGTGTTGGTCTCATTCAGTCGCAAAACGACTTTGGTCCATCTCTGTGTTGGTCTCATTCAGTCGCAAAACGACTTTGGTCCCTCTCTGTGTTGGTCTCATTCAGTCGCAAAACGACTTTGGTCCATCTCTGTGTTGGTCTCATTCAGTCGCAAAACGACTTTGGTCCCTCTCTGTGTTGGTCTCATTCAGTCGCAAAACGACTTTGGTCCCTCTCTGTGTTGGTCTCATTCAGTCGTAGAACGACTTTGGTCCCTGTCTGTGTTGGTCTCATTCAGTCGCAAAACGACTTTGGTCCCTGTCTGTGTTGGTCTCATTCAGTCGTAGAACGACTTTGGTCCCTCTCTGTGTTGGTCTCATTCAGTCGCAAAACGACTTTGGTCCCTCTCTGTGTTGGTCTCATTCAGTCGTAGAACGACTTTGGTCCATCTCTGTGTTGGTCTCATTCAGTCGCAAAACGACTTTGGTCCCTCTCTGTGTTGGTCTCATTCAGTCGCAAAACGATTTTGGTCCCTCTCTGTGTTGGTCTCATTCAGTCGTAGAACGACTTTGGTCCCTCTCTGTGTTGCTCTCATTCAGTTGCAAAACGACTTTGGTCTCTCTCTGTGTTGGTCTCATTCAGTCGTAGAACGACTTTGGTCCCTCTCTGTGTTGGTCTCATTCAGTCGTAGAACGACTCTCTGTGAGCGCCTCTTAATGTATGAGATATGTTTGTCCTCCATCAGGTGGCCCTGACCAAGCCAGCCACATCTACTTCATTACTTCAAGCTACGTAACTAAAATTTCTATTTGAAGCACCATTTTATATTTCGGCTCCACATATTAATTACGGATATCTCCAATGAGTCGCAATAGACCCCTAGAAATCACTCACAGATAAACACATATTTGTAGTTTTTATAAATCTTTCAATTAGCTTGCACAAAAAATCTTCATAGGTTCGAAAATTTGAGTGGAAATTGGACGAGTATTTAAAAAAAGGCTATATCGATTTTGAATATGCATATAACAGTTTTAAAAAATCTTCCTAATTGGCTACATAGTAAAAATTCTTATTCGGCAGTTATGGTTTTCAAAATCTAATCATCTTAAAATTAATTCTGGCTTAAATTACCGCACTGACTCCTTTTTTTTTTTTTTTGTTCAGTCAAGAATTGAATAAACAGAGGTGCTTGAACATTTTGTGCATCGTTTTATGGAGACTTGGGAGTTCCAGCCCAGAGGGTATTCCAGACCCACCAATAGTGGCCGAAATAAAAAAGAACAGACTACGTTGGGCAGGTCAACTTGAAAAAATGTCAGATAACAAAGGAGCGAAAATCGTATACAGGCGAAAACCAAAAGTAGGCGACCCAAAGGCAGATCCCGAATGCGATGGATTGATGATGCGGAAGCAGATCTGCAATAGCTTGGGGTTAGGGCGTGGAGACGAAAAGCCCAGGAGAGATCTGAATGGAAGGACGTGTTGAAGCAGGCCAGAGCCCTCCATGGGCTGTAGCGCCACTTAGATGAATGGGAGTATCAGCCACATGCCTTTGTAAAATCATGAACTGGGACTGTTTATTGAAGAACTTGATTTGGGTTAGGAGATTAGAAACAGGATTATTACAGCGATGGACCCACGATGACCTGCTAACTAAACCATTATGGCTATCTTACAAGTTCATCATGGCTCACTAAGAACTTCCTTCAAGGAAATGAACAGGGAAAGTGAGGGGGGAGACAATATAAAAGATAATAATAATAATTTTATTTATAATGCGATGTTAACAAACAAAATGTAGGCTCAAGGCGCTGTAATAACATTACAAACACAGACACGACAGCTAAAATGACAGTTAATCTAAAAAAGTTTTAAACAGATAGGTCTTAATTAATGTTCTTCTTAAAAGTTGGGTAGCATGTTGTCTGTCTGAGATCAATGGGGAGTGAGTTCCAAACCTTTGGTCCTTGAACTGAAAAAGCCCGCAGACCGTAGCTTTTGAGGGAGAAACGTGACACTACTAAAAGCATTGAGTCCATTTAGCGCACGGCTCTCTGTGGGACATATGGAGCAATCAGTTCGCTAAGGTACTAGGGCATGTCTTTGTTATAGATACACTGATGACAAAGTGTGGCCACCTTGTAATCGATTCTCGCTTTCACGGAAAGCCAATGGAGCGTGCGTAAGAGCGTAGTAGCAGAATCTCGTCTAGTTTTTTTAAGGACTATTCGAGCGGCGTTGCTCTGTATTCGTTGCAGTTTGGCTATTATGTCATCAGGTATACCTGCTAGCACGGCGTTGCAGTAGTCAAGGCGGGAGAGTATGAATCCCACAGCTAGCGTTATTGTTGACTCCGTTGTTAAATATGGTCGGATCTGGCCTAATCTACGCAGCTGCAGATAAAGACCCTTGCAGAGCTGACTTATGTGTGGGTCGAAAGATAGTGTTCAGTCGAAGAAAACTTCAAGATTCGGCACTACATGGACATAAGGAAGCTGGCAGTTCGTGATAAAAAGATAATCTGTGCTTTCAACTTTTGAGACGTTGTTCCGGGTGCCAGTCTTAATTGTTTCTGTCTTGTCTTCGTTCATCTTGAGCTTATTTTCAACCATCCCATTTCTCACCCTTGCAACGATACTACTGATTTACTCTGCCAGATGTAACACCTCTGAGGGTACTGAGGAATCGTACAACTGTAAGTCATCGGCAAAGAAATGGTATAGGATGCCGGTTGGCCGTATGACACCGCTGAGCGGACATGTATACATAGTGAACAGTAAGATGGACGGGCCTCCCATTAGAAGAGTTTCTATCCAAGGCAAAAAAAAAAACCCAGAGAGAAATGTAGAAAGGCCGTCGACAAATCGTGCGTGGTGCCTCAACGGTCCAACAGACTATGAGCTAGGTAAAGGTGTTGGGCTAAAGCTGACTGGAAAGACTCCTTACTGCAATGAAGCAATGCAAGAAATAAATTGAATAAGAAATGAACAGCCAATCAGCCGTTTCATAATTTTCTTTTATCCTACGTTGGCTCTATGGTTCATTTAAAGTGTCATCAATTTTCCCGCCTGGGTCTCAGACGATGACATATTCCAGCCACAACAAAACTGACCTTGGTTAGGTCAATAATAGAATATGCATCCTCCGTTTGGGACCCCCTCAACTCAAGAAAACCTTAAGAAACTGGAACAGACACAAAATAGAGCAGTGAGAATCGTAACAAACGAATATTCACATTTGACTAGAGTAACACCTTTAGTAAAATCACTAAATTTAGAAAGCCTTCAGAACAAAAGTAAAGTAGCAATTATACATAAAACCCTGAACCATAATCTTCAAATACAAAAAACAAAATCTAATAAAATACTCTGAAAGACACAAAGATAAAGGCACATTCCTCATCCCATATGCTAGGACAAATTTGTACAAGTGCTCCTTCTTCCCTAGTGCTATTAGAGCTTGGAATGGGTTGCCTGAGCTAGCCAGGAAAACCAGTGACTTGGCAGAATTTAAGTCATTGGTTAACATGCATGACTGAATAAATATCGCGTAGGACGTAATCATCTTCTGTTTTGAAGTAACGCCTGTATTATATAAGATGAGATCAAATGACGTGTTCATGTGTTTGTTCACATATGAAATGAACCGTTAGATTGTCTATGAACATCTGTTTCCATCATTGCATCACCGCTGAAAAATACCGTGTAGTGTCTGTGTGTGTGTGTGTACGTAGTCATAGGATAGTGCAACAAGGTGTGGGAGAGAAGCGTCTATGACGCAAATATTAATTTAGAAAAAGAGGAGGTGGGGAGAGTATTCGTTCCTAGAAGATTTCACTCCAGACATTATCTCTAGAGATAGTTTGCCTTTTGTTTTACCTGTTGGTGTCAGATTCCGACGAGTCGATGTCTTAACCTTCTTCTGCTTCGCGGTATTAGTTTAGATACAAAAAAAAAATAGATTCACTTTCACCAAAAAAAAAACAACAGCCGCTATTTCATTCACAACACATGGCGTTAAGTTGTGAAAGAGTAAACATTGGTGTCCACAAAGACATTTCCATGAGCTATATGGTTCCATGGGAAATAGAGGATAATTATATTTATAATTAATAAAAGAATACTGCGCTAATAAAATAATGTTATTAAGTTCGTCTTAGACTTTCGGCTACATCCAAACACAATAAGATAAGACAAGATAATTTTTATTGATCCAATCAAATGGAAATTCAGTCTGACAACAATTGACAACCTCAGCGTTACTACTGTAACAATAACATTATAGATGCAAATACGAACAACATTCACACACGAAACACATACACACTCACAACCAGCGCTTTATGAATTAGACTTCTATGTACTTCTCGATGTCGACATATATAATCTTGTAACACTCTGACCGACAGTGGGATAAATCTTTCTGTTTTAGTTCAAATGGAAAGGAGACGACCACTTCGTTCAGATCTGATGTAACAGTGGTTTAATGGGTGCAGGTTATCTTTAAGAATAGTGAGTGTTTTGGAAAGGCATCTCTCATGAAAAAGCTCTTCAAGAGATGGTATCTGTGTTCGAGTGATACACGATGCTTTTTTAATTAGTCTATTTAGTCTAAGTCTTTGTGCAAGTGAAGTGTTACCATACCAGCAGGTGATGGCGAAGTTAATTAGACTGATGCTGGTTGCTGTATAAAAAAGTTTAACAATTGTTTTTGTTCTACTGTTTGATTATTTATCTGAATTTCTGCAAGATGGCCTTTATATTTACTAATATCTATTGCTTAAAAATGAAAGAGGCCATGGAAGAGGCCAATGATCAGCCTGCTCGCAACATGCAACACTTTCAAATCCTGCCAATTATAAGTCTCCCAGTTGGTGCTCATCAACGACTTCTCCACTTAACTTGTCAACACGGGACTCGTAGGTCACTGGTCACTACTTTAAGCATACACACTTACACACAGTCACACAAACACACATTGTAATTCACTAGTCAGTCAGTCATTAGTATCTGCTGCATCATCTGTAACAAGAACACAAAAATCTATCCACAGTACAGGTTCTATCAGTAATCTGCACAAAGCTAATACATAACAAAATCCAGTGCTTTTTTTTTTGTAAAAAAAAAAAATAAGTGCCAGTACTCAGGGATTAGATGCCGGTACTCAGTAGTTGATTGCCTAACTTTTAACTACTTTTGTAAAAAAGGTGCCAGTAGGCTGTACCGGTGCGTACCTTCACAAAAAAAGCCATGACAAAATCAATCGCATATTACATGTCCTATCTTATCTTATCTTTCAATTCTTAAGTTGTTAACATTATTAAACTCGCACGTACTGTCTAGTGGGTTTCATGCATCTTTCACCCAAGCACCCAAAACTCACCACTAAAATGTTATCTTGACAAATGAGGCTTTAAAGGCCTATACACAATTGCTTTGACTTGCAAATAAGGCCTCGTAGACTTTCAACACGGCAGTCACTGTAGTGTTAGAATTGACAAGCAGAGCTGGAAGGTGGTTTGTGTGAGACAGTGTGTGAACTCAGAGATGTACATTGAAGTATATAGTGAGACTGTGTGTGAACTCAAGAAATATACATTGAAGCATATAGTGAGACAGGGTGTGAACTCAAGAGACATACATTGAAGCATACTTTGAGACAGTCTATAAGCCTACAGATAGTCATAAAGTTTACAAACTCACAGAGATATACATTGACACATATAGTGAGACAGTCTATAAACTCACGCATATAAACATAGATATATATAGTGGGACAGTGTATAAACTCACAGATAGTGTACAGTGTACGTACTCACAGAGACATTCATTGAACATATAGTAAGAAAGTGTATGAGGTATAAAACTTTTCGATGCTCTAAAAACTATTGGGAAGATGGAGCACTTGTGCTAACATATTAAAGTAAGAAATATACATTTATCCTTCAATTATAGTTCATTGTTTTATACATTTTACTTGTTTACTATATCGTATACTGTTCTGAAGCGTTTCTAAATTGAGTGATTCTACTAATGGTGTTACTCTAATGTTGTGTCTGTTCAGGTTTCTTTATGTTTTCTTCAGTTTTTAGTTGGTGTTGTTGTTTCCTGATTAGAAAAAAGTTTTGTTAATGATTCCGAATTCTTCGTCTGATATAAGAGTAGCCTAGTTTTTCCAGAATGGGATTTAATGATGGCTTTCTCTATATTCCTTCTATTGCCGAATTGTGTTTGTAGCATATATAACTGACTTATAACTGGTTTATAACTGGCTTATAACTTGTTTATATACTGGTTTACCATGACAAAGATAGGAAAATATTTATTCTATTTCATTTTGTTTTTGTTAGTTTTAAATACTTTCAATCTTTTTGGTTGGAAAAATAAGCACTGATTCGATTCCCATTTCCTTTCGAATATTTCAGTGAGAAAGTTGAAAACATGAAACTGTTAACAACAAACTGACAGAATACAGAAAACAAAAGAGTTAGTTTAAAATAAAATGTATTAAATGAATAAATTTTGTTCTACTTTATATTTTCTCAAAGCACCCGCGTAGTTAGCACTCAGAAAATCAGTGTAGTGATTGGATGTAGCATGAGTGATTTTGATTTACTATCCGCCTCGTTGGACACAATTTTAGTGTAACATTTTGTTTCGATGTAGATATCCTCTTTAACCAAATACGTGTGTAAAAGACTTGTCTAGAGCCAAGGGAAATAATCGAGGAAAATATAAACCATTATCAGCCACAGTACATGCTGAGCGATTTACAATCTTACCAAATTGTCGAAGTAATTTTTCTAATTCTAAATTGAAGGCTTGAGGAGGAAAAAAAATAGTAATCTCCCTTGATTATAAATCTTGTATTATTTTTTTTTTATTGTTTTCTTTAATTATAAAAACATTCGTTTGGAATTATTTATTCATATTTCTAATTTTATATTGAAAAGTCGTTCGCAGATTGACGGGCTCACGACGTAACATTGACAAGTGTTCAATGTGGAATGCACTGCTTCCCTCTTATTACTTGTAAATGTCTACTCCCTGTGATTAGATGGTTGGAAGGAATGATAGCGTTGAAACTGCAAGTAAAGTGGACAGAGTGCCAGGCTAATTACGCGAATGTTGTGGGTTCTATTCCCCATTGTTAAATTTTTTTTCAATGTCGGTCTTATAGGATCAGATCCTTCTTGAATCAAATCCAATCTGATCCATTCTTATCGGATACAATCCGATTCAACCTTAAATCTTAGGACACTCAGCTTCACATAGTAGGAAGTTCTTTAAAAAAAAAACACTCAAAGAGTAGGTGTAGTACAAGAGAGAAGGGCAGGTGAAGAGGTGAAAATAAAGGTGATCTACTTTCAAACAATGTCCAACATCTTCACCTGTTCCTGTCTGTTCGACAGTTGTTGCACCACAAAATTTACCTGACAACCAGCTACCTGCGTTAGTCTCTGTATCCTGATAACCAGCTACCTGCGTTAGTCTCTGTATCCTGATAACCATAGAAGTTTCAATCAGAGTGAGGCAATTATTTGATGACGTCTTTTCATCGATTCTTTGGCCTGCCTTTTTTTTCTTTTTCCTGGTACAGTTCCGTGCAGGAACATGAAAATAACTTTCACACACATTTCCAAATACTTGTAAAAATAAAAAAGTAGAATGTCAATTGTTTTTTTTTTTTTACACTTTACACAAACAGATTATATTATATTGATGTTCATAACCCCTTTATAATTTTCTTCTTTCCAAGTTATGTTTTATTTATAAATACAAGGTAAATAACTGTGATAACTCTTAATAATCATATTGTCTTCGTACATCAAAATTTTTCTTAAAAAGTTAAGTTGTTATTAAAATTGTATTGCTCTTTATATAATCCACACACACAAAAAAAACACCCCCGGCTTCTGTTTTATGTCGATTTATTAAATCTAAAAACTACATCGCTGTGTTATTTCACTAAACATACCCGGATGTACAGTATATAGTAGAATCGCGCCTTGCACTTTATATACATTAAATGAAGTAGTACTTTGGTGGATGTCAACTTTGTTCCTGTAAAACTTAATGGCTCTACTTTTTTTATTTCTGAAGTTCAGCATGCTACTAAAAACAAGGTTGAAGAAGAATAAGGGAGACAACTAGTTAAAAGTAAACGATGTAAATATATTACCGATTGTTTCCCTTGACATAATCAAATCTCTTTCTCACTTCGATAATGCTCAATTCACGTGATATCCTTCATTTGCAATCCATGTTGTTGTTGTTTTTTTTTACAATGCTTACACTAACTCATTCTGTCTGTCTGTGTGTCTGTCTGGAATCATTTACATGTTATTTTTCCATTTTCCGATTTCCATTATATGATCAATTTGGCATCTTGCACAACTCTTGTTGATGACAAAACATCAATTAATTAAATATTATCTAATGAGTTAATCAATTCAACATTTTCATCTTTGTTTGCGTTCCTCGTGGAACCTAGAGCCTCAGTAAAAACACACCACTCTCCACGGTCTCTTGCTAGTTTTAATGGCTTCCCAGCTCTTTCCGGTCCTCTTGGCTAGTACACTGCGTCCACACGTTTTTTTTTTGTGTTTGGTCTTTCTCTGCGTCTGGTGCCCTGGGGGGTTCCACTCTAAGGTCTGTCTAGCTCTGTTGTTGGTATCTTTTTAAAGTGTGTTACCAATCCATCACTTTCTCTCTAAAATTAGACGAAACTAAGTCAAATACAAAATGCTCTTTAAGCTGAGATAAGCCTCATTTAGAGAATTAGTCCGTTCGCTAAAAATGTTAAACTAACAACAGACTATGAAACTTTTATATTTTTCATACGTACTTGAATACCTCAGTGGCCAACACGTCGGCTTTACATCACGGAGACTTGAAACATCGGGTTCGAATTGAGACTCGAACAACATTTTTTTTTTTTCAAACTGTTAAAACGTCAGCTCGGAAACCTCCCCCCCCCCCTTTTTTTTTTTCCAACTGGTCCCCAAAAGTGATTGGACCATAGCGAACTGAGCATGTTATAAGCATGAAAGTTGCGCTACATAAAATAATTGATATAAATATTTCCAATCGCACATCGTTGATATTTCCTTACACGATTTAACCTTTGTTATCTGGTTTTCCTTTTTAAATGTTATTTTCATTCTTTGAATTGGTTAGTGTTATCTACCAAAATACTACTTTAATTAACTCTGAACAGCTGGTCAGAAATATATTTGTCAAACAATTTTTCACTCTATAACCTGTTATAGGAGCTTACTCATCACATATATTCTTTTACATTTTAAATATCATTTGGAAAGCCTGGCACGTGTCAGCAGAAGTGGCATAGATTTAAGGTGTGGCTGAGCAGACGATATCAGTCTAATTAGGTCAGGGTCAGATGTAGTGCAATGTGCTGTTTGAATATTTCATACATTGACTCTCACTCGGTTGTGAATGGAACAAAACGCTCATGATGGATTGAATTTATTTTACAAGACATTAATGTACAATTATTCAAGATGACGAACTAATTTTGAGAGTATTGCTGTCATAGTGGTGGCTCGGTAGCTGTTTGGTTAAGCGCTTGGCTTTCAAACCAGGGATCTTGGGTTTGAATCTCGGTTAAGTCTGGGATTTTGAAGTTTGGGATTTTTAGGGCGCCATGAGTCCACCCCATTTGAAAGGGTACTTGCTTGACTTAAGTTTGTGAAAGTAAAGGCGGTTGGTCGTTATGCTGGCCACCTGACACTGTGCGCGTTGGCCACAGAAACAGATGACCCTAGCAACACCTGAAAAGGATACTTTACTTTTTTTTTTTTTTACTGACAAGAGTACATTACAACCCTAACCTACATTAACGATGAACGTACAATTCGTAATATTTCCCTCCTTCTTTTGTGGTCGAATATAAACACAAGTATATTTTGATTTTTTTATGGAAGAAAACTGCGAAGCCCGATCTTCGTTTTAAAAAGCAGATTACAATCAAGGCAGGGGTAGGTGTGGTGTATTGGAATTCGGCCTGCTTTGTACAAAGACATGTTTTGGGACGTGGAAGGTGTTATGGATTGTGTGTGTGTGTGTGTTTACATGGTGACAGTGGAAAGAGGTTAGCGATTGGTTGAGAATGATGCAACATAGGTGGCATTGCCAAGTCAGTTGGGATTAGAGAACTGCACCCCCAAAATGGCCATTCGAGTGAAAAAGAGACTTGTACGCATGGCGAGCTAGTTCTGTATGGCCGATAACAACAGAGTTGGGAGAGAAAGAGTGTGAAAATAAAGGAGGTGAATTTTTTTATTTTTTTTTTATTTATCTTTGTTTTTTCTTCCACATTCCATGATGGAGATATGTGTGGATCTTTATACCTGCGCTAATCAAACATCTGATATCGCGTAGAAGCAGGTGTATTTAACTCACAATCTGTTCGAACCGAAACCGATCTTTATATATATATATGGCTCGATTCCCATCTCTAGTCAGACATGAAAAAAAAAAAATCTGTGCAGTTAAAAATATTTGTATCCATTGTTTTTGTTTAGCTTTTAGCTTTCTCAATGCGCTATGATCCTATCACATGTCTGGGCCAGGTGTGAAAGGGGAAGGGAAGAGGGGGGGGGGGGTACCTCGGTGAATGTTTACAGGATCGTTTCTTTATAAATGCATAAAAAAAATTTCACCCAGGGCGCAAGAATCCTAAAGGGGACTTCCAGCGTCATGTAAATTTAAAGCTTTTAGCGTCATGTAAATGCAAAGCTTTTAGCGTCATGTAAATGCAAAGCTTTTAGCGTCATGTAAATGCAAAAGCTTTTAGCGTCATGTAAATTTAAAGCTTTTAGCGTCATGTAAATGCAAAGCTTTTAGCGTCATGTAAATGCAAAGCTTTTAGATTTATATAAATGCAAAGCTGTTAGAGTGATGTAAATGCAAAGCTTTTAGCGTGGTTTAAATCGACTGTTTCTAAAGTTATGTGCCTATAAATGCATTGCTTGAGCCTTGCTACTTCCGGTAGCCCCTTTCAAAAGGCCAATCAGAATACATTAACTGCCACATTTTTCATCGAAAATGAAACAGTCTCTTTGGATTACCTTGTTAAGTGTTTAATTGCAAATGTCCTAGTGTGATGATGGCCTGGCTGGGGTTGGGAGGTACAAGTTTCAGTGTAATGTTGACTAATACTCCCCCTCCCCACGTCCGACACCAATTTTAAATTGTTTGTGACAGTAGGCCGTCATACAAGAACGGCGCGTGCAGTTGTCAGGCAACGATCGGGGGGAGGGGGGGGAGTGAGGCTGGGCGAGGAGAGTAGCGCGAGGCAGATTGTCTCCCCTGGTAGTCAGAGGTTCGGACGTGAGTGTAGGAGTGTGTTTTCGGAGATATTGAAACGTGTCATATTCACTAGTTGTTGTTTTTTTCTCTTCTTTAATTTTGCTGTGTGATGTTTTTATTTGTTCCATACCGTTCGATGTGATTTTTTTAACTTTAAACTGTAGTTCAGACTTTTTGATTTTCTGGAGGTGTATATTGCTCACTAGTTTGGGGTAACGTTCATTTATTGATTTGTTCGCCAAATGAAAACGCTGCGATTGATTAATGGTCGATTACACTTCACTTCTCAAGATCTTAAGTAGCAGAGCGCTCTTGGCTAGATTAAGTCTGCACAGATAGATGTAGAAATAAGTGAAGTTTGATTTCTTTCGTATGAAAATAGATTTTAGAATATATTGTTAGGATTATCCCAAGTGCTTAGGTTACACTTTAATTACTGTCTGAATCTGAACGGGACCTCATTTAGACTTGATAATGCACTAAACGATTAGAGATATGGAGCCCATTGTAAGACACATTTTCCTTTCCTTTTTCTATACAATTATCGAAATGATCCTTGATACCTTCTTTGGGGTGGGGCCCATGAGTCAAGTGGGGGCCCTACGCTATAGCTTAGGTTGCTAAGAAAATGTGTCGTATGCTTCTTAGATGTAACAGCGGATCTTATTATAAAGTACGTTTAGCATGGATGCGTTGGTTTCACTTTTTAACCCTTTCCCCCCTACGTTAAGTCGCCTGCATTCTTCATAGTTTCAAACAATCCTCGTTCATGGCAATGTCCCTGATCAAGGCGATCGAATGTCGATTCTAGCATATTAACCAATGACTTAAATTCTGTCAAGTCACTAGTTTTCCAGGCTGGCTCAGGCAACCCATTCCATGCTCCAATAGCGCTAGGGAAGAAGGAGCACGTGTACCAATTTGTCCTAGCATATGGGACGAGGAATGTGCCTTTATCTTTGTGTTTTTGAGAGTATTTTATTAGCGGCCCCCGAAAGGGGAAAAGACGCTATTAGTTTTGTGCGAAATGTCTGTCCATCTGTCCGTCCGTCCCGTTTAGATCTCGTAAACTAGAAAAGATATTGAAAATTCGACATCACAATATTTTAGACCATTCAAAGTTCTGATGCAACGGCTACTTTTTTTTTTCTGAAAGCGAAAAAAATCTAATTTTTAAAATCAGTTATGCAAGCAGTTTTTTAAAGAGAAAAAGCTAATTAGTATGCATTATAAGTTAGACCTAAGTTAAAACAAATAGTAATCTGGTAAACGTCATTTTCGTAAATTTTATTTTATTGCAGAAGTATTTTTTTTTTTTTTTTTTTGTGTGCATTCGAATAAGAGATTGATCGTTTTCATAACAATTACATATATTATAAGACTTCAGTTAGGCCAGGAGAGGCGCGGTAGCTTAGCGGTAAAGCGCTTGGCATCCGAACCGGGGACCCGGGTTCGAATCCTGGTGAAGACTAGGATTTTCAACTTCGGAATCCTTGGGCGCCTCTGAGTTCACCCAGCTCCGATGGGTACCTGATATTAGTTGGGGCAAGGTAAATGTGGTTGGTCGTTGTGCTGGCTACATGACACCCTCGTTTACCGTAGGCCACAAAAACAGATGAACTTTACATCATCTGCCCTATAGACCACAAGGTCTGAAAGGGGAACTAGTTAGGCCAGGTTCACATCTAACTTTGCATTCACTTGCACCTATCCTTTGATCTGCTGTACCGTTGGGGCACTACACAAGATCTGTCAACCTTCCTTCTCCATTCTTATCTCTCATTTGTCTTTGATATAATTTCATTTGGATGTTCTTTCTGAAAATATTGAAGCTTGCCTTGGTGGACCACTTCGGGGGCCGATTTTGAGTTTGTGTTTCCACACAAACTATCTTTGTAATCTTGTTAAATATTGTTTTATGTATTTGAAGATTATGGTTCAGTGTTTTATGTATAATTGCTACTTTACTTTTAAGTCTTCTATCCTGAAGGCTTTACTTGACGCGTTGTACGCAATCATCCTCTTTTTGGAAGTAACGTCTGTATTATATAAGATAAGATAAGATAAGATACAGACCTTAAATGAATGTGATTTGATTTCCCGTTATGGTTACACTTTCTTTTTATCACCAGAATATATTGACCTAGAACAGGGGTTCTCAACCTGTGAGTCGCGACCCCTTTGAGGGTCGATTGACGATTTGCCAGGGGTCGCCTAAGACCATCGAAAATATGGATTGTTTTTGTCTACTCTTCTATTGTTGTATGTGTTTGTGGGGGGGGGGGGGGGGGTTGTAAAAAGGGGTCGCCGAGCATAAAAGGTTGAGAACCGCTGACCTAGAATGTCTAGACGCCTGCGATCCTAAAACATTTTACGTCAAGTGACTACTTCTTGTCAGTCATTGTCACTAGATCTCATTAGAAAAATGTATTTTGAATATCTCGTCAATAAATGTTCTTAATCAACTTCCCCTTCATCTATCTCACCTAAATCTATCCCTTAGTTTGATGATTCGATGGGGCACCACCCATGATCTGTCAACAGTCTTTCTCCATTCCTTTCAGTATTTTCGCCCCGGATAGAATCTCTTAAAATAATGTGTCAATCCATTCTTTTATGTTGTCTTCCCATCACTTTCTCTTTCGTCCTGTTCTTCTTTTTTTTCTGGTACTGTTACCATAAGGAACGTCTTTGTTATTGTTATTAAAAGGTGTTGCCGATTCCTTTAAAATAAATGCAATAAGAAATGTGTATCTTTTAATGAAAGCTAGTTTTACGGTTGATCTAGAACAGTGTTTCTCAAACTTTTTTCTCAATGGAACATTTCGCCCATTCTAAGTATCAATCGAATCATTTTCCTTAATTTATATAGAGAAAAAATGTACGTGTTGGCCTACTAGTTAATTATTCCAGCAGATCGTGGACACTAGGGTTGCGCGGAATACTTTGGGAAACACTGATCTATAAATTAAAATATTTTTTTTATTCAAAAGGGTCGTGACTAAGTAGATCATAGAAACAAATAAAATAACCTGAGATTCAAATCATGTTCTGCTAGTTTCCACACATTTCATAATCAAAACCAAGTTTCTGTTAGATGGTAGAGGACTTGTAAGCAAATTACGTCATTGCCTTTGCCTCTTAATCTACTTTTATTTTTGGTGTGCTCAGAGTTCTCATACTTGCAGCGAGTTCTAATTAATATGTTTTAGGATTCAATGGTATGAAAATTTTGGTGGGGAGTTTTTTGTTTTGTTTTGTAAGTATTTTATTATTTTTTCTATGTTTTCTAGAATTAAACGAAGCTAACATGTCTGCCAGGGTTTTGATCTTTTAATTAAAATGTCAGGTTCTCTTTGGAGAAACGGATCTGGTCTAAAAATAGCTTCATTGATCTTCTGCGTGGGTCTGGGAGGTAGGTGTTTCATATAGCAGATTTTGGGAACTCGGTTTTTTAAGATACATCTGGAGATGGAAATGTTGGTTTGAAAACTATCACTTAACACTACAGTACACACGCAAACACACGCACACACACACGTTTACACTGTCTGCCTAGATTCACTTGTTACACCTTAAGTTTGAAATCACTTTTAAGTTTTAAGTGAAGATAAGATTCCCTTTCAGCCTCTGCGATCTAGGGGTCAGATGATGTTAAGGTCATCTGTTGATGCGGCCAACGGTTAACGAGCAGGATGTCGTATGGCCAGCACAACGACTAAAGTTAGGTACCCATTAGAGTTGGATCGACTCGGGGGATCCCGTTGGATTCCAAAAATAAAAAATCTCAGTCTTCACCGAGATTCGAACCCAGGTTCGGAAGCCGAGCACTTAAGCACTTGGCCACAGCTACGTGAAGATAAATGAGAATAATTGAGTCCAAAGATCTTGAATAATATGTCAATCTAAATTTTACAATCAACAAAACTGTATCAAGGACGCTAAACTGAATTTAACTTTTTTTTTAACTATGTAAAAAACAAAAACAAACAAAAAAAAGAACCCTAACTCCATTATGAAAGTTCAAATGTAATAAAATAATAATATAAGAAAATATTTTTAAAAATGTTTGGTACAATGGACCTCATTCACCAATCGTAAACAAACAACACTTTGCCACTTTATATCTCTATATCTTCTATACAAATTACGCAATCCATAAAGGCTGTCACGTGATACGTACATTTTATTGTTTTATCAATATTATCACCTGGCTTAATGTTGTTTGTTTACGATTGGTGAATGAGGTCCGTTCAGGTATCGAACCCGTGGCACCTTCATCTGCTAGAAAGCATTTTCTGATTCGGCTAGAGAGGAAGGCGTACTTATGTGAAAATGTATTGGTATGTTCATTATATGGACATCTCGATCTTACACTAGACCTACAGTTCAGATCTGGAGCTCTTAAGACCTAGTCCAGATCTACTTCTACATCTAGATGCTGTCTATATTAGATTGGCGAAAAAGTATAAACGATGCTTGTAAACTTCAGTAACATTGAAGTCATGATTGAAGCAACTTTCAATGTACTGTGATCAGGTAATTACGTTAATACGGCTGACTACGCCATGTTGGCTTTAGACCTAGATATAGTCACCAGCCAAACTTATATTCATTTAATTTTTTTATTTGAAAAACTGTAACGACAAAGTAGAGTTGTTCCCCGTGTGGCCAACGAGCTAGTAATTCTTTTCTCAGCTATAAAACTGTTAAATTTATAGAAAAATCATTTTTTTAGAGCCGGTTTTTTTTTTTTTAGATGAGCTGTCCAGTTTCCACGAAGTTGTGACTTGAGTAGAGGTATTGTAAAAACATATGGGCTGGCTGTACTTTTATCATTGTGACTAGTCGTGGCAGTTGACCTACGTATCAAGTCTTAACTAGTAGCCCATTTTAATGTAAGTTTCTAAGTCAAGTGCTTCCACCATAATGAAATTATTTTGTGCTTATAACGGAATCGCTTTGAAAATTTTATTCTGCAGTGCTAAAAGGTGCCAAAAAATATTATCACATAAATAAAAAAAACATAGCTTATTAAATATTCTTTTTTTTTTCGCGCACTTAAAATCTATTCATAGATATTTTTTTTTCGCCATGTCTTGAAACCTCGCTATCATGATTGTCAGCTGGCAATGCTTTGGCGTTCGGGGTACTCAAGCGTGTCCAGTGTATTCACAGTTGCAAGGTCCAGTTCGTTCACCTCACTTCAACTGTATTCAACTGATCACGGTTCGTTGCTTCCTGAAATCATTGGCTCAGATCAATCGAACCCTTAGTCGTTGGGAATATTTCCGATCTGATTGTACCTCTCCACATGTCTGGGATACCTAACCGGAAAAAAAATCCTAAAATTCTGTTTTCGCTTCCATACAATCAGACTTTATCTAATAATCCATATTTTGTACATTTAATTATTAGAAAAAATATTCCGGGTAAAATTTTACTGCGTCTTAGTTTGACTTTGAGATAAAGCATAGCAAATGTTTGAATCTGACTGTTAGAGATCTTATAAGATGCTATGAAAATCAAAGTGTATTGTTGAAATATGGGAGCTAGTAATGCGACGATGTAACTTTGTAAAATATTTTAATAACATGTTAGTATACATATTTAATAGACAATTATTAAATGGTGATAACACTATCTGTTTGTTTAAATCAATCTAATGCTTCATTTTCAATGTAAAATGGTAAGGGTTTTTAAAAGTGTGCCTCTCCTTTTGATCTAATCGCATAAGTTGTCAATATATTTCGATGACATAACTGAACATTCTGACCAATGTTTCAGAAGCTTACAAAAATCAATCAATGAAATGACCTGTGCATTGTGTTCGCTTGTAAACAGGAAATCGCGTGGCGCGATGGGATTGTAAGGCCTGGGAATGTTACGTCTAAGATTGTAGGAGCGTAAATCGGATGTATTCTGGCTTAATGTGGTAGCGAGCAGTAGCAGGGGTAGGCGGACGTCTGTCACGCGATGCATGCGGCTAGGGCATCGAAAGGTCAGGTTATAACTTTAATACGATCCCTGGCATGGCTTCAGCTTTATGTAGATTTAGTATAGATAAGATTTTAAGGCATACTATTGTTTTTAGAATGTTCTAGACTCTTATTGATATATTATAAAAGTAATATGTTGTTTTTGTATGTATGATTCCGTAGTAAACTGATAACATGAAACATTTCAGGGAACGCTTGGAAGGGGCTATAGAGACAATAATAACGTAACATAGGAAATAAACATCTTTTCAAAATTGATAAGAAGATGGACATAAACACATCATTCAATTACTCGTTTTCTATTTCTTTCTCTTTCTTTCTCTCTCTCTTTCTCTTTCTATTTCTCTCTTTCTTTCCCTAGATTTATCTCTTTCTCTTTTTTTTACTTTCTCTATTTATCTCTTTTTTCACTGTCTCTATTTTCTCTCTCTCTTTATTACACTCTAGCTCTCTACTTCTCTAACTCTATTTTTCCTGCCTTTGTCTCTCTATGTCTCTATATTTTCTCTCTGTTTCTCTCTTTCTCTGTCTCTCTCCTCCTTTCATCTTTCTGACATACTCTCTTTCTCATTGTTTCTCTTTCATTACTCTTATTTCTTTTCTCCTTCTACCTCACCTGTTTCGTTGACTCAAAGTTTCTCTCTAACGCTCTCGAGATTTCACGTGACCACGTCTATGACGCCACCTGTTTTCACAAACACGTTGGGGGCTGATTGCGTGTTAGCTTTATTAATATCTCATTAAAAGCTGATGTTTAGCCACACTTTGTCTCAGAGAGAGAGATTATCACTATCAGAAAGTACTCTGATAGAACGGTGCTGACCCCACTACCAAACATCTCTGTACTGGCACAAGTGAGGAGGCTGTATAGTTTATGCCCGAGCGATAAAATAGTGCTCCAGCTATTGATTAAAACAAACCTTCCGATTCAGTGGTTCCTCTCAGCAGGTTAATAGCTGTTTTTTTTTTTTTTTTTTTGTTTGTTTTTACGCCTGGTCAGGCAGTACTATCTGTCTGTAGTCACTGACCACAGAAGCCAAGAATCACAAGTTGGCCCAAATGATTATGTCTCGTGTATACTTTCTAAATAAATAGAGGTTGTCTTCTCTTGTCTGCGTTCTCTCTACTGTGTAAGTAAAATAGTTGGCACGCTTCTGTTCCGTGTGTTCACAAAGGAAAAAAATGTTTTCGAACTTTTTGTTCATTCGGATACTTTAATAAATCTGTTGCGTGCAGTACATGATCAAACAATTAAAATCAATTTACCACACCAATAGCGCATTGTTGAATTTTTTTTTAAATCACTGAATAATTTTTTTTTAAAAAAGCAAAGAAAACCTTGCAATCTAGGGGGCAGATGATGATAAGGTCAGTTTTTCCTTTGGCCAACGGTAACGAGCAGGTTGTCATGTGGCCAGCATAATGACCAAGCGCCTTTATTTTTTCCCAACTAAAGTCAGGTACCCAATAGAGTTGGTTGGACTCAGGGGTGCCCTAAAAAAATATCAAAATTTGAAATCCCAGTTTTCACCTAGATTCGAACCCTGGACTCTACTCAGTCACCGCGCCCACTACTGAATAGATTTAGTAGGGGGAAATCGGCCATAGAGCAGACAATTCCATTTTTATTTTTAGAAGAAAGGTTAGTGAATATGTCCATTTCAAATTAAAGTTTTGTGAACGACCGGAAGTGAAAGAATCTCTAGTGACATATTCGACCTCCATATTTTCTGTTGGTCCAAACACTGACCCATGTGTTTACTCATTATTCTAAAAGAAAAAAAAGATATTTCCCTCTGACTAATTGGTCCTTATGCTGGAGATAATAAAACAAGTTTCTTTATGTTACAACTTTAGAACCTTCTCTAAAAATTAAAATAGTTGCAGGACTTGAACCAGATAGTTGCATCATTTAGACCATATATTTGCGGGACTTGGACCATAGAGCCTTAAGTAACATTCATTTTCACACTTCGACTAACTGACCATACTGTCTTATCTTATATATTACGTTCTTTTCAATTAAAGAGGAAGATGATTGCATTCTGCTAGCATTAGGGAGTAAAGCAGAATTTTATTAGTTGTATAATATTATCTTAAAACAGACAATTATTTGTACATTGGACATACTAGATCAGAAGATTGTCGATTCCAAATCAAAAATTTTGGGCTCTAGCTTATCAAATGATCCCTATCGATACACCCTTAACTTGTTACAGTTAATCGATTAGCATTGACCCAGTTAACTTCGAAAAAAAAAGGGACACATTAAATTCGCTGTCAATGATTTGACCAAGATTTTCTTAAGAGGATTTTTCTTTCTTTTTCTTGCCTCCATGGACAGCGATTGTAATGTCTTTTAAAGGCATAGCTCGGGGGGGGGGGGGGGTGTAACAGGTGGTGCAGTAATGGATGTTCTCTCTTTCAATAAAAACTTCCATCGCAGACTTGGTTGATGCAAGGAGCGTTTTATTATCTCCCCTCTGGCCCGTGATGTCTCCTGGAGGGAGATGTGCATCTAAGACATTGACTAATGACATCGATGACATTTTAATATCTTCACGGATAGTACTGTGTCAGTTTTATAGACATTGTCTGTGTGGAGACAAATATTATAGAGGGTTTACTGTAGTAGATTAAAAAACAAGCATTTCATTGCGCTATGTAACGATCTCATAGGGCTGCTCGCAATGTGGCCAACTACATGTTTCGTTAACTAGTTCTCTACTAATTTTTTTTTTTTTTTTTTTTTTAAAGGAAACCTCAGAATTTGCGCTATTCAATTTTAGCTTTATCATCATAGGAATCATTGAGCCTTAGTTTCACAATAGATTAGATCACTAACAGCTTAGTTTTTTTGAAATTATTATTGTTTGTTTTGTTGAAGTTTCCCAGCTTGTGCAGATTTACATAAATATTTCAGTGGATAGGAAATTAATACAAATAATATATTCTGTGTAAACAAGAACCAACTAAAAAACATTTGATTTCACTCACTAATGTGTCCCTTTATTTCTTATTTATATAAAGGGAGGTGTCGCGGTTCCACCTAGCAGACGATGGTTTGCAAGTCTTGTAGCCTGATAAAGCGTAATATCTTTTTATGTTCCTTTAGTGTTTCTATGACCTTTTCATTTTTTCCCCCTGTTAAACTTAATCTGAAAAACAGATAAGTGATTGAGCAAAAGTCGAGTTGTTGTTTTTAAAGTTTTAATGCATTAGTCTGCCAGTGATATATAAGATACCGTTGTGAAAAAGTGAGATGACGTATCTATACCCTAGTTTCAAGTTTTCATATTTTTACTCTCATCATTATTTTGTGTTTACATGTACCCATGGCTCTTCTGTACACCAAAACCTTAAGTCTGTTTTTTTTTTCTTTACCTTTGCTGTTGGACTGCAACTTTAATTCTAGTGTGTATTCTAATTTCATATTTGTTCTTACTCCTAATTGCGTTGTTCTTCTTTCTCCCATTATTTGTCTGTAATTACCAATTTGACTTTTTTAGCATTTCTTATGACAATTTAGTATAAAGTTTGTGTAATGTAACTTGAACAATAGTTTCTTATGAAGGTGGTAGTAGATTGTTTCCACCTGTGCTCATGCGGCTGACAGTGACACTATTATTTTGAACGACGCCAACGATCTTAGAGAAATCACTTCTAAACCGGGTTTGAACCTCTTTGAATAAATATCATCTGTCTTGAATGTGTGCCATCGTGACACTGGCCACGATCAACAGGAAGACTTTGAGCATGTCATTGTGACCTAGAATGTCCGCCAACGAAGAAGATCATTGTGACCCGCTGATTGAGGACTACTCGCCCCCTCCCACGCCCAGTTCTGTGGTGGAGGAGGATAAACCGAAAGAGGCCCCCAGTGTTGTCAACCAGTTTCTGAAGTTACTCCTCAGGTAATGAGACTTTTATTAATAGGCCCACAAACTGACCATTGCGACTTTTATTCGTTTTCTATAAACTGACCATTGTAATCACAACAAATTTCCATAAGGATCGATAAAGCAGTCTTAGTCTTAGTCTTGCGACTTTTATTAGTTTCCTATAAATTGACCATTGCGACTTTTATTAGTTTCCTATAAACTGACTATTGCGACTTTTATTAGTTTATCATAAACGGACTATATTGCGACTTATGACTTTTAGTATTTCACCATAAACTGACATGGCGACATTCATTAGTTCCAATAAACTTACCATTGCGACATTCGTTAGTTCCTGTAAACTGACCATTGCGACATCTATTAGTTCCTAAAAAATGACCATTGCGACATTTATCAGTTCCCTATAAGCTGACCATTGCGACTTACACATTTACCCATAATGCCTTTCCTTATTTTCCCTTACTGAAACAGACCCTGTGACCTAAATCTTAGGTTTCGTTTGCTGAAGATCGTTCTTACTGAGATAGAGAGAGTGAGAGAGAATGAGAGATGCAGGCTATATGTTTGTATGTAAACTTGCTTTCCATCTTTTCATTTCGACCATTCATCTAAGGGAGAATCTGTTAGCAAAGTTTGTGTTGATCAAGTTTAAAATTGTTACTTATTTTATCTTAAAAGTTTATTATAGCCGAAGTAATGCGACGATCAGAATACCAACTTTAAATCATGATTTTGAAAATCTTAACTGTTTACTGCTCGACCAGCATAGTACCTATGCGTACTGCTACTGTTTGATAACCAAACACAGGAAGCACTCATACGACATCTTACTTTTTTTTTTATTGTCTTTCTAAACCGACAAAAAAAAAATGAAATAAAAAAAAACGACAACACAAATTGACGCAAACAGGAACCGATGAAAACCGAAGGGAACGGAACCCGGTAATGACTGTCTAATGAAAAGCAAACAAATTGGAGGGAATACCAAGGCCAATTACTCTGCCAACGTCTTCCCATCTAGTTTTCATTTAAATTTAACAATCTCATTTTTTTTTATTAGAGAGATTCTTTAAAGTATTATTAACCATAATATAATTTGTGATGATTTGTTTTTATTAGCGTATAAATCAAATAACTTAGACCTCGAAGCACTCGTCCTTAATAGTTATCAGCCCCTGGCTAAGATGGAATCTCCGAGCAAGCATTACTGCGATAGTGTCTACCAAATCCCTGCGAAAGTCGATAGAAGCTGTCGCCTGTGTAGCGAACAGTCTTTCATTACTGCCACCGCAGAGAGCCATCTCTTTGGCAATAAATTCTGATAACCCTCCAGATAAGTGCCAATCCTTTAGCGAGACGACACAATTTCGCTTTCATGTGATATTAGTATTTGTCACTTGCCAGTTCTAGACTAGTTAATATTTTGTTTAAGCAGTAAGCTGTAAAAGATGAAACTTATCAATCATCAATCTATAATCTATACTATAAAACAAAAAGTAAGGCTTATGTATGTGTGTATGTCTCGCATAGAAATTAAAACTGCTTTACCAATCTTGATAAAACTTGGCATAAATGTTCCTTGGGTACTAAAATAGTAGCGTATGTAAAGTATACCCTCAAAAAAAAAAGTTGCCAGAGTCTATAAAAGTAGTACTATTTCATGAATCTACGTCATATAGCCATGTTTACTCGAGACATGGTAGAAAGGATTTAGATCTAATTTGCAAAGATACTTTTTATTTTGCATTACAATGCAAAAATATGGTCCATTCATTCCATTAATAAAACTAACTTTTAAATTTGTGTTTCCAAAGCATTTTATACATAAATTTGTTCCTTTTATCTGCGAATTTAGACGTCCGACGTACTTTGTATTCCTTTCATATTGCACTTCTTTCATTTTAATAGCTAAATTTAATTAATAAAAGAAATGTTTGTAACAAATTGGGTAAACCCGTTTTCATAGTATTTTTTAATTGAAATGAATGTATCGGCTTAACGGATAAACCCATTTCCACAAAACTACTTTTATTTTCGTGGCGAAGGAAAAAAACTTGAAAGGAACATGAGTTAATTGTAACATAGAAATGTCCACAGCTGTCTAATAAAATAAATTTAATGAATCGGCGAACACATTGAATTGGATCAGTCTTCTCTCTCTCTCTCTCTCTCTCTCCATCTATATTGTTTCAAGAGACTATTTTAATCTTATTTACAATAACATCTCTTAAGAGACTATTTCAATCTTATTTACAATTGCATACCTCTCAAGAGACTGTTTCAATCTTATTTACAATAACATATCTCTCAAGAGACTATTACAATCTTATTTACAATAGCATACCTATCAAGGGACTATTTCAATCATATTTACAATAACATATCTCTCAAACGACTATTTCAATCTTATTTACAATTGCATACCTCTCAAGGGACTATTTCAATCTTATTTACAATAATTGTATATTTCTCAAGGGACTTTTTCAATCATATTTACAATAGCATATCTCTCAAGAGACTATTTCAATCATATTTACAATAACATATCTCTCAAACGACTATTTCAATCTTATTTATAATTGCATACCTTTCAAGAGACTATTTCAATCTTATTTACAATAACATATCTCTCAAACGACTATTTCAATCTTATTTATAATTGCATACCTTTCAAGAGACTATTTCAATCTTATTTACAATAACATATCTCTCAAACGACTATTTCAACCTTATTTATAATTGCATACCTCTCAAGAGACTGTTTCAATCATATTTACAATAACATATCTCTCAAGAGGCTATTTCAATCTTAATTATAATTGCATACCTCTCAAGAGACTATTTCAATCTTATTTACAGTAACATATCTCTCAAGAGACTATTTCAATCTTTTTTACAATTGCATACCTCGCAAGGGACTATTTCAATCATATTTACAATAACATATCTCTCAAGAGACTATTTCAATCTTATTTACAATTGCATACCTCTCAAGGGACTATTTAAATCTTATTTACAATTATTGCATATCTCTCAAGGGACTATTTCAATCATATTTACAATAACATATCTCTCAAGAGACTATTTCAATCTTATTTATAATTGCATACCTCTCAAGGGACTATTTCAATCATATTTACAATAACATATCTCTCAAACGACTTTTTCAATCCTATTTATAATTGCATACCTCTCAAGAGACTGTTTCAATCTTATTTACAATAACATATCTCTCAAGAGACTATTTCAATCTTATTTACAATAGCATACCTCTCAAGGGACTATTTCAATCATATTTACAATAACATATCTCTCAAACGACTATTTCAATATTATTTATAATTGCATACCTCTCAAGGGACTATTTCAATCTTATTTACAATTATTGCATACCTCTCAAGGGATTATTTCAATCATATTTACAATAACATATCTCTCAAGAGACCATTTCAATATTATTTACCATTGCATACCTCTCAAGGGACTATTTCAATCTTATTTACAATTATTGCATACCTCTCAAGGGATTATTTCAATCATATTTACAATAACATACCTCTCAAGGGACTATTTCAATCTTATTTACAATTATTGCATACCTCTCAAGGGACTATTTCAATCTTATTTACAATTATTGCATACCTCTCAAGGGATTATTTCAATCATATTTACAATAACATATCTCTCAAGAGACCATTTCAATATTATTTACAATTGCATACCTCTCAAGGGACTATTTCAATCTTATTTACAATTATTGCATACCTCTCAAGGGATTATTTCAATCATATTTACAATAACATACCTCTCAAGGGACTATTTCAATCTTATTTACAATTATTGCATATCTCTCAATGGACTATTTCAATCATATTTACAATTATTGCATATCTCTCAAGGGACTATTTCAATCTTATTTACAATTATTGCATACCTCTTAAGGAACTATTTCAATCATATTTTCAAGGTGTTGAAATACAGATATATATAAGTCTTCAACATGTGAAGTATCAACGCAGTTATTCCTTAATAGTTAATGGTTTTGTTTAAGCTATTGCACTCTTTGAATAAATGACATCTAGCGCTTTGCTTATTTCCAGACCTCATCTATGGATCCACATTTACAAGAGTTAGATACTAAATACTCAATACTTGATTCTCTTTCGTAATAGTCAACATTCTGACACTCATTGCAAATAAGGCAAGTCTACCGTTGTCCTACACAACAGCAGGCTTTCAGTCAGGCATTTGCAAAAGGCTGTCACTCCAATGAAGTTTAATCACGATGGTCTTCACCAACATCAACACAATTTGTCCAACGTTTGAATGCCGAATCTAAGTGTATAATAGTTGACACGAACTTACGATATCAGAATTGTTTCCCTTTGTTTTGTTTTAACTTATGGTTAGAGAGACAATGGGTATTTTAAAAATGGACAGAAACCAGAGAAACACACCATCTCAAATTAAGTAACAAAGAAACACACTCTGTGCGTGGTCGTTAGCAACACATACATACTGAGACTTTTTGCAGACAAACGCACATATATACATTCGAAAATATTTGTTATTTGAAAAAAAAACAATTGTAAGCTTTATTTCCCTTGATTTTGTTTCCCAGTGAATCTGTTTACTGACTTGTTTGCTGTCTCGATGTGAGCGTTCGTACAGAGCTTTGATTTTAGATTAATTTGGTTTTTCAGCACAGGAAATCTAGATTCGGAATATCATTTTGGCTTTCTTTTGCCTGTGTGTGTGTGTGTGTGAGAGGGATTTTTTGGCGCCTGGGTTTGTGTGTGTTTGTTTTTTGTTGGAATGTGTGTGATGTTTTTTTATAGAAGGAGAGACATAGAGACACAGAGACACAATATATTGAGTACAGGAGAGATCATCTTCCTTTAATAATATTGTCATTTAAATATTGCTTCTTTGTACCTATGTACTTCCCATTTAATCCTTGCACTTTTTAATTCCAGATGTTGTTATGTTTACAAATTTCTCGTTTCTAGCAGACTCTATTGTACTTTGAAAAGAAACAATGTTCCTTTGTACTTTGAAAAGATATCCTTTTTCCTTTGTACTTTGAAAAGAAACCATGTTCCTTTGAACTTTGAAAAGAAACCACTTTCCTTTGTACTTTGAAAAGAAACAATGTTCCTTTGCACTTTGAAAAGAAACAATGTTCCTTTGTACTTTGAAAAGATATCCTTTTTCCTTTGTACTTTGAAAAGAAACCATGTTCCTTTGCACTTATGAAAACCGTTGTTTCCTACTTCCCAGAAAACACAGCAGTGGAGATCTACACAGTCGTCTGAAGACACGGAAACTTTTGGGCGTTGGAGAAACAGATGATGGTGACATTCACAGGTCAAAGGTCAGATTATAATAATTTTTTTATCTTATCTTATCTTATACGTTAGAGACGTCACTTCCAAAAAAAAGAACACTATTACTTCTGACACGTCTGGTTGGTTTAGTTTATCGTGTATAGTAATAAGACACTTGAATTCTGCAAAGTCGTTGATTTTAATGGCTGTTTAAGGCAATGAGGTTTTGTTTTAAGACACTTCCCTGTGGTCAAAGATTGTAGTGTCTTCTGAAAGACTCACTAATATTAGCCAAACGTCACAAGGTTATTTATGTAATGTAGATCAAAGTTCCCATTTCAGACCTTGGGATCTATAGGGCAGATGATATAAAAAATTATGTTTCTGTGGCACTCGGTTAACGAGGGTGTTATGTGGCCAGCACAACGACCAACCGCTATTACTTTTCAGGTACTAATTGGAGCTGTGTGGACTCATGTGCGCCCAAAGATCCCGAAATTTAATAAACAAATCCTGTTTTCACTAGGATTCTTTCCTGGATCCCACGGTTCGGAAGCCTAGCGCTTTACCGCTAAGCCACCGAGCCTTAAGGTCATTAGTGAACAGTCTTGAAATCTCATTATTGTATAGGCTTACCGGACGTACGATGAAGGAGGACATATTCTCCCATCGGAGGTCGCGTCCTCCGTCCGGCAGGCATAAACCTACAATGTGAAAATGTCCGGCTTTGACTCTGCTATTCATATACTTTAATATTTCTCCACCAATCGAATTCCATTCTTTTTACCGTTCTGACCTGAACATACAACTTCTCAAATCTTTTCCCGCGCGTACAGTTCCTATAGCAATGCGGGAGAACTTTAAAAAATGATGCTAATTTTTTTTTTCGACCATAATTGTTTTTAGCTTCTTATTTTTTGTACCGCTATATAGATGCAGTATGTAAAGGTGCATGTGTAAACCGTAGAACACTTATGGCTTATCTTGTAAATAGTCTATAAGTTTTCACAGTAAAGAAGTTTTAAAAAATGAAATTTCAATTATAAATTTTTGTCAAATAAAACAATTCATACTTTTAGTTGAAATCCAAGAATTTTTTTAACAAAATTAATTTAGGCTCTGCTGTAACTAGTCTGTCAAGATGTTGATTCTATATATTACTTCACACCTATATATATATATATATATATATATATATATATTTATATAGCTCTTCCTTCGTGGTCGAAGATGAGCACATTTCTCATATCCTATGAGCTTGAAGAGGACTGTAAAGTCCAATGTTCGCCTTAAAAAGTTGGCCACATATTTCACATAACAAAAGTACGAATTGATTAAAAATACTATTCCTTAGTTTAGACCCGAGACCATTCGCCGCAGCTCTACTGCTCTAGTATTCATGTCTTTAGTATCGTCTTCACCTGTCTCCAACATTGTGTTTTGAGAAGGAATTATTAGCTTGTCACTGACTCCCGTCGCGATTCAGGTTGAGATTTGGAAGAAATTTGTGTTGTCAAAATTTGCCATCTACTTTTGAATGCAGAGAAACACACACTCATAGGTCTATGACAGTTTGTGTGTGTGTCTGTGTGTGTGTAAAAATGCGGTTTAAAAGATATTTTACACAATCATTAACTACAAAGCTAGGACTCAGACATAAACACGGCACGAAAACGTCTTAATTAGGATTTAAATCCTTTTTTTTTTTTTTACACCATTCCTTTTTTATTCCACACTAATGCCGTTATCGTATTCTTGTCCCTTTGATTTTTTATTTGCGGTTTTACTTGTATAATTCTTGGGCCGCCCACAACGTTGGCTGCCCACAAAGTTGGCAGCCAGCGCGCATTGCACAAATTGCCCATTAGGTCGCTTCTGTAATGTGCAAGTTTCTAGTAAGCCGATTCTTGATTACGATTTCAGCTGCGGATGTTCAAGTTCGTTAGCCAAGAACTGTAACTCTGGATTGTCATGCTTCTAATTGGTTAACTCCCTTGAAAAATATTGAGTATTGAATAAAAATTGTATGGAAAGTAACCCGTTTAGATCTTCATCACCCTTATATTTTAACCCAAACACTAAAAGCATTTGCCCGTGAATCATGTTTACCGTAAACAACATGGCCTTTAGATTGTAGCCCCCCCCCCCCCCCCCCCCCCCAAACAAAAAAGTACACTTTTATAGATTCCTAGTCCTGTGCCGCAATCTCATTACCGTCTTTTCCAGTGTTATTGTTAACTCCTTGAGAATCCATCGACTGTCTGTCATCGCGATAGAAGGATAGAAAAGCATGAGAGAGGGGGAGGAGAGAGAAAGTATGGTACAATGAATGTATCAAGGACACATAAAGAGAATCCTCTAAAATTCACTTTAGTTTCTAGTTTCCTCCCTTGCTTCTAGCTTCACTGGAACTCTAGGCTATTTTCCTTTTTATAAAGTTATCTCCCTTGTCTGTTGAAGCCATGTTCGTAAACATTTTTTTCTTTACGGATACGTAACTATTTTTATTCACAGAAAGGTCTTCAGTTTCAGGTTTTATTCCGTTACAGTTGCCACTTTGAGCATAATAAGTTTTAAAACAGTATCCGAGTTGGTCTGTGGCTGTAAACTTATAAGATTCGGATAATTTTCCAATGCAGCTTCTGACTAAGTGTTGGCCTCCTTCACGTGTAACTAGAGGCCAAACCATTAAGACACATCCACGATCACAGGCCGGGCATTTGTAATCTACACACACTGCAGCATAACCCCCCTAATCCTTTCTCCTACTTCTTGTGTGTTCGCGTCTGCGCGCAAGGACCCCTCCTGCGTCTGCGCGCAAGGACCCCTCCATTATCCTTGCTATCCATGCGGGTATATCCTGTCCATCTTTCTCCCAGCTGTTGGCGTCTGTTGAAGAGCTTGGTGTCGCGCTGGCATTCATCAATGTTTCTTTAGTTTGGAGGACCTTCTGTATTGCTGCCTTCTTTTATCACCATTTATCATGTTAAAATCGGCCCTCTGGCATTCGATGTAGGCATACATGCCCAAGCCAGCCAACGCGTCTTCAGAAGTCGGTATAATCTATCTGTCTATATATTTAATTTTCTTCATGGCTCAAAGGTTTTGACACCAAGTAAGGGAAATATCACTCTTTTATTTCTGCAAGTCGGACGGACTTGAGTTATCCCACGTAATTTTAGAGGCGAAAAAAAAAAGAGGGGGGGGGGGGGGGGGAGAACAAATAGAATTTACCCGTCACAGGGCCAGACTTAACCATTGTGTGGCCCAATGCGAAATAGATTTCGCGGGGCCTAGCTTGGGTAGGGATACGGATAATAAGTGAAAACTAAGAGTTTATATTAGAAAATATATTCGTCTTTGCATTTTGTTCACTATTTAATACGCACAGAATTAATACACGAGCCTTGCGTATAGCGAAGTCATACAGTATATCATTAGAATTCTGTTTA